>PISX010021890.1:0-32724 GCA_004024625.1 Mellivora capensis
AAGATACAGATGTAGTGAAAAGAAGGGCCATCTGTACCCCAATGTTTATAGCAGCAATGGCCACGGTCGCCAAACTGTGGAAAGAACCAAGATGCCCTTCAACAGATGAATGGATAAAGAAGATGTGGTCCATATACACCATGGAGTATTATGCCTCCATCAGAAAGGATGAATACCAGACTTTTGTAGCAACATGGACAGGGCTGGAAGAGATTATGCTGAGTGAAATAAGTCAAGCAGAGAGAGCCAACTATCATATGGTTTCACTTATTTGTGGAGCATAATAAATAACACGGAGGACATGGGGAGATGGAGAGGAGAAGGGAGTTGAGGGAAATTGGGGGGGAGATGAACCATGAGAGACTATGGACTCTGAAAAACAACCTGAGGGTTTTGAAGGGGTGGGGGTGGGAGGTTGGGGGAGCCAGGTGCTGGGTATTGTGGAGGGCACGCATTGCATGGAGCACTGGGTGTCGTGTAAAACTTTGAACTCTGTTACGCTGAAAAGAAATAAAAAAAAAAAAGAATCAAAAAGAAATGGTATAAATCAAAACACAGCAAAGGAGATGAATAATAACTTCAACAAGATCATCAGTAAACTTGACATGGCCAGACATAGGCTTGAAAACAGGTCAATAGAAACATGCACAATTGATATTTTAAGAGGAAATTAATGAAAACACACACTCACACAGAATAGAACATCAAATAACTGTGGAACAATTTTAAAAGGTGTTAAATAAGCAAAATTGGAATATAGAAGGAAAAGAAAGAACAAATTCAAAGACATATTTGAAGTAATTATGACTAAGAATTTTCCAAAAGTAATGATACCAAACTGTATATATATCCAGAAAACTCAGAAAACAAGATGGACTGAAAAACAAACAAATAAATCACAAACCACCCCATGTAGTAATGTTACACTTAAACTCCAGAAAATCAAAGAAAAAAATGCCCTACCTATAGAGATACCTGAATAAAAATTACAGGAGACTTCTCATCAGAAACAAAGTGAGGAAAAGGAAGGCAAAATTAAATACTTGAAATGGTGGAAAAGGAGACTGAAGGCAATAAACTAGAATTCTATATGCAGCAAAATTACCAATCAAAAGGGGAAAGAAAAGAATGACTTTCTCAGACAAATGAAAAGTGATAGAATTCATTGTAAGCAGAACTTCCCTGCAAAACAAAACTTTCCACACAGAATGAAACTGATACAGACTAGATATGTGAATTTACAAAAAGAAAGAGTAAGCACTAGATAATAAAGGTAAAATAAAATATTTTAGACTTCTGGGGAAGATGGTGGAGTAGAAGGACCCTTAGCTCACCTTGTTCCATGGTTATAACTAAATAATACCCATATCAATATAAATAAACCACAAAATGAGCCTAAAACTAACAGAACAAACTCCACAACTAAATGTAGAGAATAAGCCATATTTAAGAGGGTAGTAAAGGTAGATACATGGTCTGGAGCTAAATGAACTCATGGGTCTATCCTTGGGAGGCAGGGAGTCATAATAGAGAGGGAAGAAAAACAGAACCTCATACCAGGGATCCCACATGGGGAAGATGAATCCTCATAACATTTGGCTTTAAAAACCAGAGGGGCTGAATTTCATGAGTTCTTTCAACCAGAAAGAATTAAAAACTGAAATTTTAAAAGATCAATAGTGTTGGCTAGACTAGAGCCCAGGAAGGCAAGAGGAAACTAAGTCTCTGCCCTTCAAGAGACAGCATACAAACAGACCAAGAGATACAACAGATACAACATAGAAGCAACACTTTGAAAGGTGCCTGGGGAACACTGGAGAGTCAGTTAGACAGATATCCCTGGGGAAATCATCCATGAACAAAGGAGTCAGAAGGCACCATTTCCCTTCCCCAACCCCCAGGAAAAACACAACTGCAGGATTCACTACCAAACTTGCTAGCACTGTCACCCCTCCCACACTGTGCTTCCACCAATGCACCCCTCCAGATAGTCTGCCTCAGTCCAGGCATTGCAGGAACCCTCCTTCAGAGTACTCGGGCACACAAAGCTTGCGAGAACCTGTCCTGTTCTTCCAGAGATTTACCCCTCCGGACAGGTCCACTTCAGTTCCAGCATTTCCCGGCCTCTCGGGCAGAGGACTGGGGACACTGAAAGCTTGCTTACACCACAGCCCTGCCCTTTAGGAGTGTGCTTCATAGGATCCACCCTTTCCAATATCCTCTTAGATTAAAAACCACAGAGGGTAGTGCCACAGGCCTTGCAGTGTGCAAGCAACCACCACTGTGGCCAAAACAACTCCAAAGTGACTCCTGTCCCAGAGAGAGGGAAAGATAAAGACACACACCAGTCAGAGGCCCCAGCAGTGGGTTGGCATCAGACAACTGGTCTGACAGCAGGCTCCATCCATCACAAAAGCCTCTTAGGGAACAATACAGGGGAAGTACCCAACAGTGTGTGTTGCCCCATCTCAGGCAAATGCCTAGTCTGACTTAACTTAAGGCCAAAGCATCAACAGACTGGGCTAATAACATCAAAGGACACAAACACTGCCCCAAATAGACAAAGTCCATTGTAGCTAACTGGACTAAAGGAAAAAGCAGCTCAGTTGCATTAGCAGGATGTACACATTACACATAAGAGATACCCCTGCATATCCAGGTTCTACTGAACAGGGAACACTGCATGGAAGGACATTATTGGACTTATTCTTCCTAAGGCCATTACTTTCAAGTGCAGGAGAATAGCTGTCTTTCTTAAAACTCAGAAACACACAGAGTATGGTGCCTGGGTGGCTCAGTCAGTTGAGCATCTGTCTCTTGGTCATGATTTTGGAGTCATGGGATTGAGCCCTGCATCGGGCTCTGTGCTCAGAATAGAGTCTGCTTGGGATTATTTCCCTCTCCCTCTCCCTCCTCCCTGTTCCTTCCCCCACTCTCAAATAAATAAATAAAACAAATCTTTAAAAAAAATACACAGAGCTTTAGATAAAATGAGAGACAAAAGAGTATGTCCAAATGGGAAAAAAAAAGGACAAAAATCACAGCAAAAGACCTAAGTGAAATGGAGATAAGTAATATGCCTGATAAAGAATTCAAATTAACGATCATAAAGATAGTAACCGAACTTGAGAAAAGGTGGAGGACATCAGTGAGAACCTTAACAATTAGATAAAAAAGAACTAGAGATGAAGAACACAATAAATGAAATTAAAATTCACTAGATGGAATAAATAGTAGACTGGGTGAAGGAGAAAAACAAATCAGCACCTGGAGAAGAGAAACTAATCAAGCTGAGGAGAGAAAAAAAATTTCAAAAAATGAATATACATAACAAACTCAGAGACACCACAACTATAGTAATATTTGCATTACAGAGATCCTAGAAGGAGAAAAGAAAGCAAAGGGGGAAGACAATTTGAAGAAGCGAGAGCAGAAATCTTCCTAAATCTGTGGATGGAAATAGAAATCCAGATCTAGGAGGCACAAAGATCCTCAACAAAATCAACTCAAGGGAATCCACACCAAGACATATACTAATTAAGAGGGCAAAAATTCATTATTAAGAGAGAATTTTAAAAGCAGAAAGGGAAAAAAAAAAGTTATATACAAGGGGAACTCCATAAGGCTATCAGCTGATTATTCAGCAGAAACTTTACAGACCAGAAGCAAGTAGCATGATATATTCAAAGTGCTGAAAGGAAAAAAAAAAAAAAAAAAAAAACCTGTAACGAATACTCTCTAACCAGCAATGCTATCATTCAAAACAGGAGAGATAAAAGAGTTTCCCAGACAAACAAAATTAAAGGAATTCATGACCACTAAACCAGTCCTACAAGAAATCTTAAAGTGGACTCTGAGTGGAAAAGAAAGACCATAAGCAAGAGTCAGGAATGTAGGAAGCAAAAATGCAGTAAAGAAGAGATATGTCTGTAAAAATCAGTCAAATGACTCACAAAATAAAGCTATGTAAAGTTTGACACTGTATAACTAAAATGTGGGGAGGAAAGGAGTAAAGAATGGGTTCAAACTTAAGTGACCATCAACTTAACACAGATTGCTATCTACAGATTATGTTATATGTAAAACAAATGGTAATCACAAGTCAAAAACCAGCAATAGATATGTACAAAGTAAAGAGAAAGGAAACCAAGTATGTATATCATCGAGGAAAACCAAATAATCTTGAGAAAAGAGAGCAAGAGAAGAAAGGAATGAAGAAAAACTAGTAAAGTTTAAAACAAAAAACAAGTAACAAAATGGCAATAAGCATATACCAATTAGTAATTACTTTAAACATTAAAAGATTAAATGATCCAATCAAAATACATAGGGTAATGGAATGGATATAAACCCAAAGCCATCTATATGCTGCTTACAAGAGACTCATTTCAAACCTAAAGACACACACAGATTGAAAGTGAGAGGATGGAGAAACATTTATTATGCAAATTAACCTGAAAAGAAAGCCAGGTTATCAATACTTATATTAGACAAGTAGGCTTTAAAACAAAGACTGTAACAATAGACAAAGAGGACACTGCATAATCATTAAGAGGACAATCCAAAAAGAAGTTATAACAATTGTAAATATTTATGCACCCAACAGAAGATCATCAAATATTTAGGCAGTTAAAAGCAAACATAAAAGAAAACAAACAAACAAACACACATAAAAGAATTAAGAGTAATACTAGGGAACTTTCACACCATGCTTACATCAATGGACAAATCATCAAACAGAAAATCAACAAGGAAATGGTGGTTTTGAATGACATATAGGACCAGATGGATTTAAAGGATATATACAGAATATTCTATATTAAAACAGTAAAACACACATTCTTTTCAAGTGCACAGGGATCATTCTCCAGATACATCTCATATTAGGCAACAAAACAAGTTTCAACAAAGACAAAAAGACTGAGGTCACTCCATACCCCACTTCTGATCACAACTCTATGAAACTAGAAATCAAACATAAGAAAAAAAATCTAAAAAGACCACAAGAGCATGAAAGCTAAATAACATGCTACTAAACAATTAATCCATTAGCCAAGAAACCAAAGAAGAAATCAGAAAACACATGGAGACAAATGAAAATGAAAAGGTGGTCTAAAATCTTTGGGATGCATCAAAAGTTTTCTAAAAGGGAAGTTTATAGCAATACAGAACTATCCCAAGAAACAATAAAAATCTCAAATAAACAACCTAACTTTACCTAAAGAGACTAAAAAGAGAAAAAAAAACCCAAAGCCAGTAAAAGGAAGGAAATAATAAAGATTGGAGCAGAAATAAACAAAATAAGAGCCCAAAATACAATAGGACAGATTGAAGAAACCAGGAGCTGGTTCTCAGAAAATATCAACAAAACTGATAAACTTTAAGCCCGAATAATAAAAAAAGAGAAAGAAACCTTGAATAAACAAAATCAGAAATGAAAGAGGAGAAATAACCAATACTACAGAAATATAAAGGATTATAAGAATATTGCAAAACATTGTACACCAACATATTGGACAACCTAGAAGAAATGAATGAATTCCTAGAAACATGTAACCTCTCAAAACTGAATCAGGAATATATAGAAAATTTGAACACACATATTATCAGCAATGAAACTATATCAGTAAAAAACAAACAAACAGGGACGCCTGGGTGGCTCAGTTGATTAGGCAGCTGCCTTCGGCTCAGGTCATGATCCCAGCGTCCTGGGATCAAGTCCCACATCGGGCTCCTTGCTCAGCAGGGAGCCTGCTTCTCCCTCTGCCTCTGCCTGCCACTCTGTCTGCCTCTCTCACTCGCTCTCTGACAAATAAATTAAAAACAAACAAACAAACAAAAAATCTCCAAGCAAACAAAACTCTACAGTAGGAAGTCTTCAAAGGTGAATGCTACTGAACATTTAAAGAGGAGTTAATACCTTTCCTTCTCAACTATTCCTAAATATAGAAGAGGAAGGAAAACTTCTAAATTCATTCTATGAGGCTTGTATTATCCTGATACCAAAACCATATAAAGACACTACAAAAAAGGATAAATACAGGCTAATATCTCTGCTGAACATAGATGCAAAAATGTTCAGCAAAATATTAGTAAGCCAACTACAAAAATACATTAAAAATCATTCACCATGATCAAGTGGGAATTATTCACAGAAAAGTTGCTTCATATTCATAAAGCAATTGATATGATACATCACATAAATAATAGAGGGGTAAAAACCGTATGATCATTTGAGTAGATGCGTAGAAAGATTTTGACAAAGTACAGCATCCATTCATGATGAAGTCCTCTGCAAGGTAAATTGAGAGGGAACACAACTCTACATAATAAAGGTCTTATATGAAAAACCCACAGGAAACATCATATTCAATGGTGAAAAACTGAGCGGTTTCCCCTTAGATCAGGAACAAGATAAGGATGTCCATTCTCACCACTTTTATTCAACATATAATAGGAGTTGTAGCCACAGCAATCAGACAAGAAAAAGGAATAAAAGGGTTCAAATCTGTAAAGAAGAAGTAAAACTTTCACTATTTCCAGATGACATGATACTATATAGAGGAAACTCGAAAGATTCCACCAAAGAACTACTAGAACTGAAAAATGAATTCAGCAAAGTTGCAGGATACAAAATCAACATACAGAAATCCACTGCATTTCTATACACTAATAATGAAGTAAAAGAAAGAGAAATTAAGAAAGGAATTCCATTTAGAATTGGACCAAAAAATAATAAAATACCTAGGAATAAACATAATCAAGAAGGTGAAAGACCTACACTCTGAAAACTATTAAATACTGATGAAAGAAATTGAAGAAGACACAAACAAATGGAAAGATATTCCATACTCATGGATTAGAAAAACAAATATTGTTAAAATATCCATAATACCCAAAGCAATCTATATATTTAATACAATCCCTATCAAAATACCAACAGCATTTGCCACAGAACTAGAACAAATAATCCTACAGAAGATCCCAAATAGCCAAAACAATCTTGAAAAATAAATCAACAGGTTTATTTGCAGCTGGGTGGCACAGTAAGTTAAGTGTCCAACTCTTGGTTTCAGCTCAGGTCATGCTCTCAGAGTCACGAGATCAAGCCCCATATCAGGCTCCACACTCAGCACAGAGTCTACTTGGGATTCTCTCCCCCTCTCCTCTGCCCCCTGCCACCTCTTTCTCTCTAATATGAAAAAGTAAATCTTTAAGAAAAGAAATAAACAAGGTTGGAGGTATCACAATACAAGATTTCATGTTACACTACAAAACTGTAGTACTCAAAAGAGTACCGGCACAGGGGTGCCTGGGTGGCTCAGTCAGTTAATCACTGCCTTCGGACCAGGTCATGATCTCAGGATGCTGGGATTGAGACCCATGCAGGGCTCCCTTTCCACATAGAGTCTGCTTCTCCCTCTCCCTTTGCCCCTCCCCCTGCTCATTCATTCTCTCTCTCTCTCTCTCTCTCTCTTGTTCTCTTTCAAATGAATAAATTTTTAAAAAACCCTTTAAGAAAAGAGTCCTGGCACACACACACACAAAAAAAAGACACAGATCAATAGAACAAGATAGAAAGCCCAGAAAAAAGCCCCACAATTATATGGTCAATTAATCTTTGACAAAAAAGGCAAGTACATATAATGGGAAGAAGACAGTCTCTTCAATAAATGGTGTTGGGAAAACTGTACAGACACATGCAAGAGAATGAAACTGGACCACTTTCTTACACCATACACAAAAGTAAACTCAAAATGGGTTAAAGACCTGAATGTGAGACCTAAGACCATAAACATCCTTGAAGAGAGCACAGGCAGTAAGTTCTCTCACATTAGCTATAGCAATGCCTTTTAGATATGTCTCCTGAGGCAAGAGAAATAAAGTGAAAATAAACTACTGGGACTACATCAAAATAAAAACTTCTGCAGAATGAAGAAAACAATCAACAAAACTAACAGACAAGCTACTGAATGGGAAGATACTCACAAGTGACACATCTCATAAAGAGTTAGTATTCAAAATATATAAAGAACTTCTAAAACTCAACACCCAAAAACAAATAATCCAATTAAAAAATGGCCTGAAGACATAAACAAACATTATGGAGGACACGCATTGCATGGAGCACTGGGTGTGGTGCAAAAACAATGAATTCTGTTACACTGAAAAGAAATTTAAAAAAAATTAAAATTTAAAAAAAAACGACTTATGGATGGCCAACACATCAAAAGATGCTCAACATCACTCATCATCAGGGGAATACAAATCAAAACTACAATGAGATATTACCTCAGATTAGTCAGAATGGCTAAAATTAACAACACAAAAAACAACAGGTATTGGTGAGGATGTGGAGAAAGGGCACCCCTCTTGTACTGTTGGCAGGAATGCAAACTGGTGCTGGCACTTTTGCATTTGCCCCAAAAATACAAAAACATGAATTCTAAAAGATATATGCACCCCTATGTATATTGCAGCATTATTTACAATACCCAATTACAGAAGCAGCCCAAGTATCTATGATCGATGAATGGATAAAGAATAGATGGCATGTATATATATTTGTGTGTACACACACACACACACACACACACACTAGAATATTATTCAGCCATAAAAAGAATGAAATTCTGCCATTTGCAACAATATGAATGGAGCTACAGAATATAATTCTAAGCTAAATATGTCAGAAGAGGCAAATACCATATGATTCATATGTGAAGTTTAAGAAAGAAAATCAATGAGAAAAGGGATTAAAAAGAGACAAACCAAGAAATACACTCTTAACTATAGAGAACAAACTGACAGTTATCAAAGGGGAGGTGGCTTGGAGGATGGGTAAAATAGGTAATGAAGATTAAGGAGTACCCTTATCATGATGAACACTGAGCAACATACAGAATCGTTGAATCACTATATTGTATACAAGAAACTAAAATAACACTGTATGTTAAGTACACTGGAATAAAAATAAAATCCCCAAAATAAAAAAAAAATTATAAAGCTTGATAAATAATTAATAACATATTTTATTTTTAAGATTATGGATAACAAAAAAGTCACCTTTGGTTTAAACTAATGTAGTATTTTCATAGATATATATATATATCTCATATATCTGTAAGTATATGTATATACATTGTGTATAATTTATTTTTATTTTATATGCTATTCAAAATATATATTACAGAAAGAGAGAGAAGGGACAAAGAACATAATTAATAAAGTGTACTGAAGTAGAAATTTATTTCTTTAATATTGCATAATTATAGCATATGGATGATAGCATATGGATGTCTTTTCTAGGACAGAGTTTATGGTCATTTCCTTCCCAAACTGCTAAATTTGTCCATGTACACTTAACCTTTTCACTGTACCACTTGTATATCAAGGTGCCAATTACTATTTTGAAGATTTGGCTAGAAATTCCTTTAAATAAAATTGTAACATATGCATTTCCTCAGAATCATCAGTATACCTAGGTCAGATATCTCTTTTTTCGCCCCCTCCTAAATACTTTAATCCTATTTTGCATATTACAGAATTTAACTTAGAATACAAAATAACTACCCAAGAAGATTTTTTAATATAAATGAGAGTCCAAATGACTTTGGTCACATTTTCATATCATATCATTTGGAATCATCCTTTAGTGTCCTTATATTGGTTTCCAAAGGCTCTGGGCACTACTTAACTATGCCTCTGAAAGAATGATTTAATTTGTCCTCCTGCCCATATCATTTGAATGGTAACAATGTGGTGATCAATAATGAAGTCTACATCTATAGTTTTCAATAATTTGTATGCTGCCACTTCCTAAATGTGCCATTGCCAGTAAATGAAATGAGGGCAGCCCTAACTTTTTTTTTTTTTTTTTACATAACTTATATCAGCTCAAAAGTACCTCAGCCCAGAGTTCCTGAACTTCAGCTCATTTTACATGGAAGGCCATATTCTATATGAACCTAGAATGCTGCAGCCTGGTAGTGGCAGAAGATACAAGACTCCTAGATTAAAGACAATGGGATTTAGTTTTCATACTAGCTCACAGCATGAGTTTCATGTTCACACTAACACCCCTTGTGCCCTAAGTCTTACAGAGGCAACGAGGAGCCAGTTCTTCTACAGTAGGATGTGGCACCTATTATAAGATCATAAGCCATTTAATCAAATCCATATTCTGTTAGACATATTTTCATAATGCTTTTTTATAAAGTATCTTTGATAAAAAAAATCACCATCATTCATATTATAACTCAACCCTATAACCAGATTATCTGTTTTGCTAAAGAGTAGGAGTTTCTCATCTTTTTCATCCAGACTCTCACTGCCATAAGTGAAATGTGTAGAAACCTCACAGTAAAGTTCCTATCACTCTATACGAAGTTTTACACTAAAAATTCTCCATTAAATCAGCACTTCAGGGGCGCCTGGGTGGCTCAGTGGGTTAAAGCCTCTGCCTTCGGCTCAGGTCATGATCCCAGGGTCCTGGGATCGAGCCCTGCATCGGGCTCTCTGCTCAGCAGGGAGCCTGCTTCCTCCCCTCTCTCTCTCTGCCTGCCTCTCTGCCTCTCTACTTGTGATCTCTGTATGTCAAATAAATAAAATCTTAAAAAAAAAAGAAATGCCTTAAATCAGCACTTCAAAAATGCAATCAACTGTTCTCTATTTTTATAAGAGACTTTTCTTAATATATCATTACCACTCTCTTTATGTGTAATAGGCCATTGAAAAGCCATGAGTTTAGTGCTCAATAAAAGCAATTTGCTCAACTGATTCTAAGATGTAGGGTCTCCCAATGAGGGTCACAAGCTGGATTTGTGTATGTATGATCCACTCACTTAAAGAGATCAAAGGGGAAAAAAAAATCAGACAACAGCAGGAAAAAGAACAAGACAGTGTCTCCATAGACCCAACTATGTCTGCTTCCACACAATATATTTTTAAGTTAATCTGTATAAATTGCCAATTTCTGTGAATCTCAGTGGCTTTCTGAATATTTTTTTAATATTTTTTTATTTATTTGACAGACAGAGATCACAAGTAGGCAGAGAGGCAGGCAGAGAGAGAGAGGAGAAAGCAGGCTCCCTGCCGAGCAGAGAGTCTGATGTGGGGCTTGATCCCAGGACCCTGAGATCATGACCTGAGCTGAAGGCAGAGGCTCTAACCCACTGAGCCACCCAGGTGCCCCTCTGAATTATTTTTTATCCAAAGTTTCAACTCAGTAAGAATATGTGAGGTCATGCTAACTGATGCTGTGATTTCAGATACAGACTTCTGTGGGCCTTGACTGTTGCCCACTCCTTGGAGGATAGGCTAAGTTGCCAGACTTAGGTTAGACGTTGCTTAAATTTCTAAGAAAACTTAGACTACTCAGGATGGAATCTTTTTTTTTTTCTTTTCTGACTAGAATCCATTTGAGTAATGTATGTTGGTATTTACAATTTCTCATTGCAGATTAATCAGCTAGGATAAATTTATAAGTATATAGAAATGCAAATGAATGTCGGAATCCAGAAAGAGGAAAATGACACTAACTGTATACCTCAAGATTCTGGAAAAGACAGACCTAAATGTAACCCAAGGTAAAATGTGAGAATGCTCAAAATGTGAGGTTAAAAACTATGATGTTGATGAAAGGTTTGAGGACTCTGGAAAACTAAGACAAGAAGATAAGAGTGAATAAAGTCTGGAAAATATCTTAAAAGTAAATTTCAGAAGATTTTTTAAGGTAGTAAAAATAGTCTGCATGATACTATAATGGTGGTACCTGTCATTCTATATTTCTCCAAATCCATTCGATGTATAACACCAAGAAAGAACGCTAATATAAGCTAGGGACTTTGGGTGATTATGATGTGTCAATGTAGATTCATCAACTGTAACAAATGTACTACTCTGGTGGGGGATGCTGATAATGGGGTAGGCAATGCACATGAGCGGGGAGGGTATACAGAAAATCTCTGTACCTTTCTCTTAATTTTTCTATGAAACTAAAACTACACTGAAAAAAAAATGAAATCTTTAAAAAATGACTAGGGTTTTAGAAATTATAAAACTATTCATTTTTCCAGAGGGATAGACAGCCTCATGCAAATTACTTTGTCTCCCATGGACCTGGGAACTACTGTTCTACTGGTTAAGTAGTCAAAGATTCTACAGTTAAGGGTACAGATATAGATCACACCTCTTAATGGCAGGAGTCAAAGTGACAGGAATGACAGAATTTGTGGCCATATTAAAACTGATTAGAAACTCAGACATACAAAAAGAAAAAAACGTAAAAGAGAAGGAATAAAGGAAGGTTAAAAAAAAACTGTAGCAGAAAATACATTTTGGTCTTCTGTTGAATCATCTTCAATATTTTATTTTAGAATTAAGAGGATTTATAGAAAGAGATTCAGTTAGGAAGCAGGAAACTAGTTATGAATTTATTGTTATAGTCCATGCATAGTAGTGATAATGACAGTGAGAATGGCAAGTGAGGATGGTAAGTGGCAATCACATGGATATTGAGGAGGAACATCCACAGAATTTGGTAATTTATTGTACAATAGAGGGGCTGTAATTGAGAGATCAAAATCTGAGTAAAGTGGAATGAATGTGGAGTCTTTCATCACAATGCAAAATGAGACACCATTTGGGGGAATAAGAAAGCTAGATAATGAGTCAGTAATGCATATGTTTAGTGTGAAAAGGCTTTGATAAATCTAGATGAAAAATGTCTAGTAGAAAACTGAAAAAATAGACTTAGAACTTAATAATTACATATTTACATTCAGGAGTCATCAGTGTTTAGGTTATAAGTAAATTTGTGTTAAGATTTCTCTTGATGAGGATATATCATATATCATGAAAAAATAAGACTGTGACTTGGAAACCAAAAAGTACTACTTTTTAAAAGTATGACCAAAAAATAAACAAAAAAAAAATCCATTGATGGAAACTGAGAAAAAATTAAGCAAAATATGAGGAAATGCCCTAGCAGCCAAGACAGGAGAGATTTAGAAGAGGCAAGTGACTGTTTATGCTGCTATTTTTGTATTGTACAGTTTAAGGTACTTTGGCTAACTCCCTTAGATTTTAAAACTAGGCTCCTTAAAGTTGCAAATAAAAGGACTAAATATCAACAAGTAGTATAAGAAATGAATTTTATCGTTCTATGTTGTTCTCCAAGATTCATCTTTTCTGCCTTTTATTTTGTGGCCCACAGCATGATAACTTCCCTGCTTAAATTAAAACCACATTGAGATACCACCTCACACCAGTTAGAATGGCCAAAATCAGCAAGACAGGAAACAACGTGTGTTGGAGAGGATGTGGAGAAAGGGGAACCCTCTTACACTGTTGGTGGGAATGCAAGTTGGTGCAGCCACTCTGGAGAACAGTGTGGAGATTCCTCAAGAAGTTAAAAATAGAGCTTCCTTATGACCCTGCAATTGCGCTGCTGAGTATTTACCCCAAAGATACAGATGTGGTGAAAGGAAGGGCTATCTGTACCCCAATGTTTATAGCAGCAATGGCCACGGTCGCCAAACTGTGGAAAGAACCAAGATGCCCTTCAACAGACGAATGGATAAAGAAGATGTGGTCCATATACACTATGGAGTATTATGCCTCCATCAGAAAGGATGAATACCCGACTTTTGTAGCAACATGGATGGGACTGGAAGAGATTATGCTGTGTGAAATAAGTCAAGCAGAAAGAGTCAATTATCATATGGTTTCACTTATTTGTGGAGCATAACAAATAACACGGAGGACATGGGGAGATGGAGAGGAGACGGGAGTTGAGGGAAATTGGGGGGGAGATGAACCATGAGAGACTATGGACTCTGAAAAACAACCTGAGGGTTTTGAAGGGGCGGGGGGTGGGAGGTTGGGGGAGCCTGGTGGTGGGTATTATGGAGGGCACGCATTGCATGGAGCACTGGGTGTGGTGTAAAACTATGAATTCTGTTACGCTGAAAAGAAATTTAAAAAAATATTAAAAAAAACTCTATCTGCTTTTGTGTAGCAGAAAATAATTTAATTCCCAATAATAGAAACAATTTAAAATATACCATTATCCTCAAAGCCTTGGAAGTCTTATACTCCTGCCTAAGGTCCATCTTCCAAGACCAGATTTCCTATATGAGTACCAACTTAATGATCAACAGGGACAACTGTTATCTCAGAGTAACTTCAGGAATAATCCTACTCAAAACAGCATTGTCTTAACCTATAGTCAGAGCACTTTGCTTCATCAGAATCTCTAATCATAAAAAGTATTCTATAAGTCTCTGTGTGTTTGTAACATCAAATTAAATATGGTATGACTGGCACAAATACCTTTAAAAATTAATATAATTATGTAATATGAAATAAACAGTGTTTTATAATAAAAATATACTTTACTAAATAAATGTCCAGCATGAATTAATTAGAAAATGTAATGAAATAGGCAGTTGCATGTCCCTCAACACAGAGTCACCATGAATGCAATAACTACAAATGCAGACTTGTTCCTATGTTTTGTATAACTTATATTGTATCATTACGGGTGTTATGGCTGATGACAGATTTTTAAGAAATGGTAAACAGCTCTTAGAAGTCCTGAACAAAATCAAATATCATCAACCTTAATGTACATAATTATTATAGTCTTTGAAAATTCAAAGAATTTTCCTAATGTATCCTAATGTAGCTTAAAACCATGAAAAAATATTTATGTCTATATGTAGAAAAAAGTTATGTTCTAGGTTCATAATTTGAGGAAGAGTTTTTCACATACATGAATGTCATTTACCTTAGTTTATAACACGTGAATGATGTACAAAATTATCCTATTCTCTACAATAACCCAAATACCCCTTAACTTACTGCCAATAGTACTCCTCAATCACTATAATGACAATATGACCTTCTAGATTCCCAAAATGCTCTTTAGAGAGTTTTACACTATCATGGAAAACCCATGCCTTAGAGCTTCAGTCTGTCAGAAAACATACTAAGTCCATTATCACTAGAAACTTGGCCTTAATTCAGTCTCTATAGAACGGCTGTGTTACAATACAGCTAAATGAGTCTAATATTCATTCAAGAAATAAAAACAGCAAATGATGAAAATGTCTCTTTACTGAAAGCATGGATATTAGCAACAATGCATTTGAGTAAATAAAGGGAGAAAAAAAATAAGATCTCAGCAGGAGAAATCATATTTTATTTTATTTTTTTAAAGGTTTTATTTATTTATTTGACAGAGAGAGAGATCACAAGTAGGCAGGGAGGCAGGCAGAGAGAGGAGGAAGCAGGCTCTCCACGGAGCAGAGAGCCCGATGCGGGGCTCAAGCCCAGGACCCTGGGATCATGACCTGAGCGGAAGGCAGAGGCTTTAACCCACTGAGCCACCCAGGCGCCCCGAGAAATCACATTTTAACAGGCTGAGTAATCTAAGACTGAGTGTATATAACTCATGCATATTGCTTAGGTGCTGAAAAGAAACTGTTTAACATTTTATTCATTTATTTGACAGAGAGAGAAATCACAAGTAGGCAGAAGTAGGCAGAGAGGCAGGCAGATAGAGAGGGAGAAGCAGGCTCCCTGCTGAGCCCAGAGCTTGATGTGGGGCTGGATCCCAGGATCCAGCTGAAGGCAGAGGCTTAACTCACTGAGCCACCCAGGCGTCCCTGCATTTTCTTTCTTTTTTTTTTTTTTAATATTTTATTTATTTATTTGTCAGAGAGAGAGAGAGAGAGAGAGAGCAAGCACAGGCAGATAGAGGCAGAGGGAGAAGCAGGCTTCCTGCTAAACAAGGAACCCGATGTAGGACTTGATCCCAGGACGCTGGGATCATGACCTGAGCTGAAGGCAGCCACTTAACCAACTGAGCTACCCAGGCATCCCTTTTTTTTTTTTTAAGAGTTTATTTATTTATTTGTCAGAGAGAGAGAGCATGCAATAGTACGGGGAGCAATAGGCAAAGGGAGGAGCGGGCTCACAGCTGAGTAAGGAGCCTGATGTGGGACTCCATCCCAGGACCCCAGGACCCTACACGGAAGGCAGATATTTAACCAGCTGAGGCACCCAGGCATCCCAACATTTTAAAATCCACTGGGTGAAGCAATGCTAATGCAATTAAGCAATTTAAAATAATAATGTAAACTTCCCTGGAAAATGTATATTCAACACAAATTTAAACTTCATTTTTAAAATGTATTTTTCCATATAACTATAAACTGCCAACTTCCAATTTTCCCCTTCTACCTAACTTTGTCTTTAATTTCTTTATTCTATGCTTTGGCTTGGCTAAAATTCCCCATAACATATGTTTGGTCTCTTTCTGGTCCTTAAAAAAAAAATAGCCTTCATGAATGCATTATTTATTTAAGCTTTAAGAAAAAAAATACTTAGAATTTGCCAAATTCATTTAAAATTGTACTTCTCACTTTTTAGAGTTATTAACAAGCTTGTCTAATTTATTAACATTTGAAAAACTGATGAGCAGATTTTCAATTGCTCTGCTTATGTTATTATTTAGTATAGAACTCCAAGAATAAATTAATCTTCAGCATTTATTCTTCTGTAACTTGGCTGTCTAAGGATAAATCATTGGTAATTCTCCTGAGTTCACCCTTAGTTCAGTTGTTCACCACTGTAAACTGAAAATAAGAAAAAGTTTCTCAGATAAATAATCTTAGTGTAATTACCATTAAATGGTAAGTTTTCTACTAATACTATTGGGTCTACTCTGGTAGAGAGCTGTTTTAAAAGTTAAAGAAATAGATACAAAACAAAACAAAAAATTCACCATGTATTCATTGCTTATCTGCTATTAGGGATAATGATAAATTTATTCATTTATTCTCTGTAACAACCTTATGATCTAAGCATCTCTATTATCCCCTTAAGTAATATATAAAACCAGAAGTGAAACACAGAATGTCTGAATCCTGAATCCAAATTACTTCAAAGCATGTTTCTCCAGAAACTACTGAAAAATTTTTAGGTTCTTCAAATCTTCTCTTTTCTTATAATTCAAAGTTTTGTCGGCTTGGAAAAAAAATAAAGCAAAAAAAAAAAAGGTAAATCAGTAAGTACCTAATGTGTTCCAAGTTTCTAAAATAGCTATTCATACCAAAGGGAATATAGTCAATTCTACTGTATGGTGACAGATGGGAGCTACAATTGTGGGGAACAAAGCATAACATGAAGAAGTTGAATCACTATGTTGTACACCTGAAACTAATGTGACATTGTATATCAACTATACACAAAAATAAAATAGCATTTATTTTTTATTCCCTGTTATTTTCTGGGAAACATGTACTCATTAACTATTTTGTCTGATTTGTGCTTGTCTAGTTCTTTAATATTTAACAACAGCTTTTTCATGATGCTTAGTGTCTAATAAAATGTTGACAAATGAGTTCCTATAATTTACTCTTAGAAATGTTACAACAAGATAAATGCAATATATTATGGAAGCCCAGAATGCAGGACCTAACCAGACCTAAATGCAGAAAAAATGTCCAGGAGGAAAGCAAGCTTAGATTCCCACTTAATGTATGGGCTGGAGTCAAGAAAGATGTAAAGTATTTTGTTACTCTGACAACTAAGCAATCCAATGGGAATCTCCATGAACATGTAGGCAATTTTCCATGCACACTTGAAGTTAGAGATGCCCATGAGATCCTGTTCTGGCCAAAGAGCAATTAGAAATTAGATGGGATTAGACTTTGTGTGCTGGGGAGGAGGGCCTGATTTTCAAAAAATTTTCCCTTTTAGTTAAAAGAAAAGCTTCAGATGAAAAAATATTTTATACACCTTTTTACAGTGAATAGTATATTTCTTTTTCTTTCTCTTTTTTTTTTTTTTTGGAAAATCCTTCTGAAAATGTTTTAATCCACTTTTTTACTCCTGAATGTAGAAATGGTCTCTAAATGGATAAAGCATAATACAATTTGCACACAAAGGAAACTGGAAATTGAGAAAATGAGGGTGATTTTGCTTATCATATTCTCCTTTAAATTAATTGTATATTAAACAATTGGTGAGTGTTGATGGAGTTATGTATAATCTAGGGAGAGGCTGCAAATCCAATCCTCTGTGCCTCTCTATAAAATAAAGAGCAATGAGAGGGTGGGTGTCTATGTGTTGTAAATTCCTATGAAAACAGTAATTCTTTGGGATAGAAGATTAGAAATTCAAATCAACTCCATTTTAGTATAAAATAAAGTAATTCCCAAGCAACATGCCATAATAATAAGAGAAAAACAATGAAATTAAACTCATTAGATAAATGGAAAAAGTAGGAAGTATCTTATTCTTCCATGGAGAAGGGATAAAGAGTAAAAAGACATCTGTTATTTGCAAGCTGTGTAAAATGTGACTATTTGTTTATATTGCAATATTATTCTCCCATTCTTATATCTGAAGATGTTAATTATTCAAAGAACACTGCTTTCAGTAACATATAGATGTTCACAAAGGAATTTAATCACTGTATAGACTTTTTACAACAGTTCCTTGTATCTGATTTAAGATTAGATAAATTATGGTAGCCTTTTATTATGTTTTATGAGTTCTGAAAATTTGCTAACCATGTAAAAAATCTGAATTGAATACAATACACCTCCATTTTAAAGCTTCCACAACTTTCTATACCCAATATTACAGAATCACCATACAATACCTGAACTATGTTATTATAGCTGTATGCTAAGATAGTTCTAAGAATCTATCCAGATGAATGGATTTTGAACATGAAACATAATGAGGGGTCTAGACATAATGGTGAAGAACATACATGGCCAGTTTATTTCTGTTTTTCTTTTTTTTTTAAGATTTTATTTATTTATTTGACAGATGGAGATCACAAGTAGGCAGAGACGCAGACAGAGACAGAGGAGGAAGCAGGCTTCCTGCTGAGCAGAGAGCCCGATGCAGAGCTCGATCCCAGGACCCTGGGAACATGACCTGAGCTGAGGGCAGAGGCTTTAACCCACTGAGCCACCCAGGCACCCCTATTTCTGTTTTTCAAAATGGTTTTGTACCTAAACACATACATATGTTTTAGACACAATGAACACATTTTGGTAACCACCATGTATGTAGAAAAAGTATTAGTTAGTTTCCATTCCCTTTACTATTTAGTGAGCCATTACTATCCATGGCTCAATGATTCATTTAATCATGAGAGTTAAACACTAAATTAAATGGAATATATTGAACTACACATCTAACTTACTTATTTTGAGTGTTCCCATCTGAGAGGTGCCTGGGTGTCTCAGTCAGTTTAGCATCTGGCTCTTGATTGTGGCTCAGGTCATGATCTCAGGGTTCTGGAATGGAGCCCTGCGTAGAGCTCCATGCTCAGTGGGGAGTCTGCTTAGGGATTCTTTCTCTCCCTCTCCCCTCTGCCTGACCCCTGCTTGTGCTTGCTTGCTCTCTAAAACAAATAAATAATCTTTTTTAAAAAAAGTGTTCCTATATGAGATGCTGTTAACTAATAATTTTGTGATATAAATTGTGCAATTTATACATACTTTAAATCATCACACTTATGTAACTTAATACTTCTATACTTATATAATACTTATATAACATAATATTTATAATACTTATATAACTTAATACTTATATACTTAGATAACTTATATAACTTAAGCTTTCATGTGTTACCTGTCAGTATCTCAATAAAGCCAAGAAAAAAATAAAAACTAAAAGCAATTTTCATGAGGGCAGTGTCTATACACAATGAAACTTTTAAAGCTTATATCAATACTACAGAATTTCAAATGCCCTTTTAAGAAAATAATGTGTCTTACAATGTGTCTTATCTTATTTTTAAGTATATTTTCACACATTTTAGTATAATCTAAAATCAATATAAATATGTACTTAGAATCCAAATCAAACAATATTATCTGATAAAAATCCCACATCATTCCCTAACATTCCTCCCTATTACTTACTAGTAAAATGCCATAAAGAAAAAAATCAAGAATTGAAAAAAAAAAATCTTCAGCAGGAAAAATTTCTATGATATAAAAGTTTTAAGTAAATTGAAAATGTTATATAACATGCATTAGCCTCTACTTATTCATAGTGCTCTAGTGAAACACTCAGTAGAAGGACACTCAAATTTTCACATTAATCAAAACTAAGATGGGAAAATTTAAATAAGAAATACCCAACAAAACCCTCATATATATGAGTTATGTTTCTCTGTGATTATTTACTGCTTCAATATTTATCACTTGGGACAAAGAGGAAAAACATAAAATATCAGAAAATAAGATATTTTTTTATTTGGTAGAAGTGCATTTTTTTCAGGCTTCCTTTTAACAGAAAAGTTAAATAAAATTCCAATAAAAGGTCAAAATTAAATAGTTCAACTATCCAAACATTTTTGTTTTATTCATCATTTTTCTCACTAGAGCTTAATTTAATTCTTCAACAGGCTTTAAAAATACAGTTCTTCTCCACTAAACTTTTAAACAAAGGTAGTAAGTTCTAATCACAGTTCCATCAAAAACCTGAGTTAATGTTTTTCTAGATTCAAATTAAATGCAAAGTCATCTGTTTTTCTAGTCTTTTGTACTTATTGTGGCTCAAGATAAGATTAAAATCAAGTTGTGGGGAGCCCCTGGGTGGCTCAGCGGGTTAAAGCCTCTGCCTTCTGCTCAGGTCATGATCCCAGGGTCCTAGGATTGAGCCCCGCATCAGGCTCTCTGCTCAGCGGGAAGCCTGCTTCTCTTCCTCTCTCTCTCTGCTTGCTTTTCTGCCTACTTGTGATCTTTGTCTGTCCAATAAATAAATAAAAATCTTTTAAAAAATCAAGTTAGGGGCACCTGGGCGGCTCAGTCAGTTGAGAATCAGACTCAGTTTTGGCTCAGGTCATGATCTCAGGGTCCTGAGATTGAGCCCTGCACTGGGCTCTGTGTTCAGCACAGAGGCTACTGCTGAGAAGTTTCTCCCTCAGCCCTGCCCCTCCCCTTCTGGTGCACACTCTCTCTCTCTCTCTCTCTCTCAAATAAATAAATAAAATATTTGCTTAAAAAAATCTAGATAGCCTCTCAGAACTTATACCTGTATGGGATACCATGCTACCTCCAGAGATAAGGATCTCTACTCAGTCAGAAAGACATTTTCACAAAGGTAAACTGAAATACATTAAAATACAAACTCACTGGTATACAATATTCCAAATTCCTATGTTGTATATGAAATCTACAAAAATGTTTGCTTGGAAAATTACCAAAAGGCCTATCAAACTGCCCAGCTCAACAAAGAAAAACTGAAATACTTCCTGACAAAACATGGACCAGAAAGTGTTAAAATTGTCCCAGATCTAGCCATACTAAATAGACATCAATGTTTTCATTTAAATTCAGGTGCGAACACTGACAAAATACAAAAGGGAATCCCCAGGAGATAAACATGAATGGTTGTTAGTCCTGCAGGGTGAAAGTGTAGCAGGTCTTGTATATCATGGATCCAGTGCAGAAAGCTGTTTTTCTTTCATACAGGGAGACAGAGAGCATCTGGGCCTAAGTAAGGTGAGAACTGGAAAAGAGACCCCAGACAAAGTCCAGGACCTCCGAAGTCTAAAATACCAATAAAAGAGTAATTCATAAGTCCAACCCCTTGGCCAAACAAAGGCAATGTAAAAATGTTACTATTTTTTTTTTGGTGGCTTTTGCAGGAGGAAATATATATGTGTGCAATATGAAATAGACATTTGAAATCCAAGTTTTCACCATTCTTATGGTATAAGAAGCCAAAAAATTAACTGTTGATATAAATATCACTCATAGAATGGACAATTAAGAAAAGCAAATCCTAAAGAAATCTGCCTCTGGGTACATTTTTGTCATGGAAAGATAGGAGGTATACTTCATTAACAATAAAATCATTGCAAGAAGGTAGATCACTGTAGGAATAATGGAGTATGATAATTCATCAGCTATATATGCCAAAGTGAACACATGCTAGAAAAACAGAATGTTCTTAAATTGACAAAGCATAATTACCAAAATACAGAAAAACGTCAACATATTTAATAGTAAGACATTAGAAGAATTTTCTTTAAAATCAAGAATGAGAACATTATACTGGCTTTAATCATTGCTTGGATGTTAACAAATTGCAAAGTCATACATTACATGTGACAACATATATGTTAAATTTTTAAATGTGAAATTAGAATATGTAACATTGATATGTATGTATAAAACTAAGCATGGAATTGATTTACTCCAAGTTCACAAGAGTACTTATCTCTGAAGGGGGAGAATGAGGAGGACATGCGAGGGTAAGATTTAGGTGTATTTATTGAATTTTTTCTTGTTTAAAGAGATCTGATGTCAATAGGGGAAAATGTAACCATCTGTTATATCTTTGTGGCAGTCACCTGAGTGTTATATAATTTCTATAATTTCTTATACATTGGAGTAGTTTTGAACTGAAGTGTTAACTAACCATATTGTGGTAATCATTTTTTAATATATGCATGTATTTGGTCACACCATACACCTCAAACTTATATATGTTATATGTCAATGATATTTCAACAAAGCTGGGGGAAAATGCAAAAACAACTGTAATTTCTTTTGGGGGGATTAAAATATTTATTATTTAAATTCAATTAATTAACATATAGTGGACTATTAATTTCAGAAGTAGAATCAGTGATTCATTGGTTGCTTATAACACCCAGTATTCATTACATCAAGTGTCCTCCTTAATGCCCATCAACCAGTTACCCCATACCCATACCCACCTCCCTTCCAGTAACCCTCAGTTTATTTCCTATAGTTAGGAGTCTCGTATGGTTTCTCTCACTCTCTGATTTTGTCTTCTTTATTTTTCCTTCCCTTTCCCTATGATCCTTTGTTTGGTTTCTTAAATTCCATGTGTGAGTGAAATCGTTATAATTGTCTTTCTCTAATTGACTTATTTTGCTTAACATAATACCCTCTAGTCCCATCCACAACATTGGAAATGGTAAGATTTCAATTTTTTGGTGGCTAATATTCCATTGTATTTATATAACATATCCTCTTTATCCATTCATCTACCAATGGATATCTAAACTCTTTCCATATTTTGGCAATTGTGGAACATTGCTGCTTTAAACACTGGAGTACAGGTGCCCCTTCAAATCAATATACTTGTATCCTTTGGATAAATACCTACCAAAAATGAACTATTTGGACTTCATCAAGATACAAATTTTTGCACAACAAAGAAAACAGATAACAAAACTAAAAGACAACCTACAGAATGGGAGAAGATATTGGCAAATATTTTATCAGATAAAGGACTAGTACCCAAAATCTATAAAGAACTTATCAAACTCAACACCCAAAGAACAAATAATCCAGTCAAGTAATGGGCAGAAGACATCAACAGATATTTCTAAAAAAAAAATACATACAAATGGCCAAAAGACACATGAAAAAATGTTAAACATCCCTTGGCATTAGGGAAATACAAGTTAATACTACAATGAGATACCTCCTTACACCAGTCAGAATAGCTAAAATTAATAAGTCAGTAAACAACAGATGTTGGCAAGGATGAGGAGAAAGAGGAAACTTCTTGCACTGTTGGTGGGAATGTAAGCTTGGTACAGCCACTCTGGAAAACAGTATGGAGGTTCCTCAAAAAGTTGATAACAGAGCTACCTTACAACCCAGCAATTGCATGAGTAGGTATTTATCCAAAAACAACTGAAATTTCTAAAGTAATTTTTACTTAACATTTTACTTAATAATCAATAACCTAATTTTAATTTTGAAGACTAAATTCTTAGGGTCCTCTGAAAAAAAGACTAGTAGCAAAACGACTAAGAAAAGCATTTTCAATATCAGAAAACATTTTCCTAAACTGTACCTATGATTTTAAAATAGTTATATGAAGGTCAATTAAGCACCTGATATCAATTAAGGCAGAATTTTATTATCAAGATGCCAAAAGCTTATAGGTCTATGATGTTATAGGAAGAAAGACAGCCATATCAAGTTATTAACCTATAAGTTAAGAGAGAGAGGAAGTGGAGAGGATTTGGAATTCTGTCTTATTGCTGTCTCTGGAATTTGGTATCTACCCTACTAGAAAATAAATTAATGTTGATGTTGTTCTCTAAGGGTGCAGGTGTTTGTAGCCATCAATATGACTCATGAATTTAGGTCAGGTAGTTTTGGATGTTATGAAGGTGTTCAACACATTATAGTCATTCAAGCTGTTTACAGTCAGCATCATTTCTGATTGTGTGGCAACTGTGTTAAAGGTAAATACTGGTAAATATTTGTAATATAACCCTTGTCCATAACATTACTTTTAATGAGGGTAACATTCAAGGGAACTATAATAAGATCAACTTAATATTTCTTTCTTCCTCATATTTTTTCTACATAACAGTACAATTTTTAAACATAATGAAAGAGTTATATCTTTAAAATTCCTGCTATTCCAGTAGAACAGATCCTTCCTATTAATATCAGGATAGAAGAATATGGGAATGTTTCTTAGGTAGGAGAACTCTAATCTGTAATGTTATGCTTAAAATAATGAGCTCCAACAAGATGATCTCAAACTTGGAGAACACATAATAGTAAACAAATAGGCAAGTTTGAGAGTCTGGAGTTTGGAGAAAAACTTTAATAGTTCTGGAAGTTAAAAAAAAAACTATATTGAAAAAAATGTTCACAGAAGTTCTACCAAAATACTCCAATATGTGGTATTTATTTTTATGCATCTATAAAATATTATAATACATGATTGTTTTATCAATCAGTATGCATATTCTATAACATGTCTAGGGAACCTGGAGGATTAGTGCTGCAATTTTCCTCAGCAAAAGCTATCTGGTACACAGAGGACAGGCCAGGCTTTTCTATCCTTATCGATTCAGTTATAGGTTTCTAAGCTTTTTAAAAGATACACATTCTATTCATTCATCAAAATTTTCCTAAATAGACACATAGAATATCTGTCTTAAAATAAATTGATTTGGGAAATACTTTTTAGACTGTGAACCAACCAATTTCACATTCTGTATTTGCTGTCATATTTAACATGATATAACATTATGTACATTCATGTTTGGATCTCAGTTTCTCAGTTTACTTGCTATTTATTTATATTCAGCAAATCTGCATTTTCGTCAAAATTCATTTTAGTAACAATGCTGACTCACATACTAAATATGCACAGTAACACAGCAACTGAATTTTCAGGTAATAAAATTTTGAACATTTAACTTATATAAGAGTAACCTCAGATTCTAATAGCATAATCAACTGATGTCAGGTTTATTATCATTGGCTGTTCCATATGTGAAGAAGACATTTTTTTAAGATTTTTTTTTACTTATTTATTTGACATATAGAGAGATCACAAGTAGGCAGAGAGGCAGGCAGAGAGAGGGGGAAAGCAGGCTCCCTGCTGAGCAGAGAGCCCAATCCGGGGCTCGATCCCAGGACCCTGAGATCATGACCTGAGCTGAAGGCAGAGGCTTAACCCACTGAGGCACCCAGGTGACCCTGGATGACATATTTTTATAAAAGGCTTAACATTTGTGGGGCTCCTGGTTGGCTCCAGTGGGTTAAAGCCTCTGCCTTCAGCTCAGGTCATGATCCCAGGGTCCTGGGATTGAGCCCCACATCAGGCTCTTTGCTCAGCAAGGAGCCTGCTTCCTCCTCTCTCTCTGCCTGCCTCTCTGCTTACTTGTGATCTCTGTCTGTCAAATAAATAAATAAAATCTTTAAAAAATTTTTAAAAAGATTTAACATTTGTTATATAGAGGCTTTCTATTAAAAATGGGATTTTACTTTCTCAAAAATCTAATTTCTATCACTTAGATCTCTGCCTTCTTGAGGCCACAGTTAATTACTGGAGTGCAAATGGGATAAAACTAGCTTAAAGGTCATATGGCAGTGTTCTTATAGAAACCTTTGGCTTTACCCTGCAAATCTATTTAGGGAAAACCAGTGAGCTTGTAGAGGGAAGAAGTGGCTCATAAAGAATTAGGACCATGTAACTAACTGATTCCCTCAAAGAAAAATACTTGTGTGAAAGTGATTCATGACAAGATTTAAGATGACAAATGTTATGAATAACATTCTAAATGGCTGAAGTCAACTGTGCTATAAACCATCTGGCAAATTTAAGTCCTAACTGAAATGCATATGAATTATTGCTATTTAATGGACTATTTAATAGACCCATGAAAAAATTATTTGGCAAAACAACAGGTTTTCAGTAAAAAAAAAATCAATCTTTCTGAGAACCAAACCTAGAGAGTATTTCTTCATTCAAATATAAATACTATACAGGATCAAATGACATATTCTTTGAATTTCAGAAAATAAAACCATATTGATTACGTGTAAATAAAAGATACACATGCCAGTGTCAAAGATAATATTTAGTGGTGTGACAGAGTGGCATCAAAATCCATAGTCATCAATCACCAAGATAAAAAATGTCTCTCTGAAGAAAAATAAAATTATACCTGCATGAGATTTTGAAAATAGCTGTAAAATTTCAAAGCATGGATTTTTCAATGAATGCAGGCTGATGTGTTAAATTTTATTAAATCAGTAACATCACTCAATGATAAAATAATAGTTAATATTTCAGTATGATGTTACTATTGGAAAATATTATATCTCATAGCTGATCAGAAACAAATCCAAAACTGTTGTGCTCTGGGATCTTCAATTACTACGTTAGCTACATTATTTTCACACCATCAAGCAGAAGTTGCCAATTATGTTACTCAAGCTTTGTGTTCCTTGAGTCGTTGATGTGGCATTGTTCTTTAATGAGGTAAAATTATTTTATCAATTATATCATAATATTCTGCAACATAATTAGGCTTGACTTTTTTACCATGCAGCTAGATAGAAGGAGGCAAAGAAATTAATAACAATAATTATTTATGTGAAAGAAAAATTGTGTATGTAGGCTGTGGGTATGACATTCTGTTGATGTTCTATGAATACTCCCATTGAATATGGGTTGTTTTTTTTTTTAATTTATTTATTTGTCAGAGAGAGAGGGAGAGAGAGAGCGAGCACAGGCAGACATTGTGGCAGGCAGAGGCAGAGGGAGAAGCAGGCTCCCTGCCGAGCAAGGAGCCCGATGTGGGACTCGATCCCAGGATGCTGGGATCATGACCTGAGCCGAAGGCAGCCGCTTAACCAACTGAGCCACCCAGGCGTCCCGAATCTGGGATTTTAAAGCCATATCTACATATTATTAAAAATAATTCTTCTAAACTACAATATCTGGAACAAAACACATGGGAAAAAAATGTCCTGATGGGTAGGATGGAATCACATACAATCAAAAGAGAAAGACAAAGATAGGTTGTTTACATGCCATTTGTAGCTAATTAATTCACTTATTAACAGTGCTATATTTATAAAAACAAATATCAGGTTCCTTCATGAGACACAAAACCTAGTTCATGAAACCAGTCATCTCAACTTAATACAATCCATATACAAATACACCCATATATACACACTCACACACAGTATATAGCATGTGTGTGTATGTGTGTGTGTGTGTATGTGTGTATAAAGCTAGTTAATTGGAATAGAGCAAAGAGAATGAGGACAAAAATTATTCATTGGGGGGACGCGTGGGTGGCTCAGTTGGTTAAGCGGCTGCCTTCGGCTCAGATCATGATCCCAGCGTCCTGGGATTGAGTCCCACATCGGCTCCTTGCTCAGCAGGGAGCCTGCTTCTCCCTCTGCCTCTGCCTGCTACTCTGTCTGCTTGTGCTCTCTCTCTCTCTCTCCCTCTCTCTCTGACAAATAAAATAAACAAACAAATAAATAAATAAATAAATAAAAGATTTACTTTAAAAAAATTATTCATTGGGTACAAATTTGGCACAGCTGCTGAGCATATCTAAATCTAATATTTATGACACACAAATATCAGAGCATTTTTTCCACACTCTATAATAGGATTTGACAAACTAGCACCCACTGTCTATTTCTTTTAAGTAAAGTTTCTGTAAGTAAAGTTTTATTGGAACACAGACATGCTACAACGGTAGAGTTGAGTAACTGTAACAGAAACAGCAAAGCTCTCAAAGACCAACATATTTACCATCTAGTTCTTCATAAGGAATGTTTCCCAAACTCTGCTTTATAACACACCAGCTCTTTTTAATTGCACAACACATCTAACTTTACTATCCTCCCACTTGTTTATTTAGTCGCTAACCTGGAAATTCAACTATTTATGCAACATTTAATTGTTATTGCCATTAGGCCAACTGCTCACTCTTCTAAGCACTAGGGATACAACACAGCTTTGATCCCATGGACCCTACTTTCTAATCTGGGGAAACAATAACATACTAATCAACATAATTTAAACAAGATTAATTTCAGACTGTGATTTTCAGAATGAAGACATTTTCAAAGAGACCAAATCACAGAATGTTTGTGAATAAGAAATGAGGGGGCTGTTAGATTTAATTATGAAAAACTTTGCTGTAGAGGTGAAAAACAGACCTGCAACCTGAATGGGGAGTCTCTATTCATGCAAATACTGGGGAAAGAGCTTGCAGGTAGAGAGAACATCAGCAATAATGAAGGCCCTAATGTAGGAACAAACTCAGGTTGGTTTTTGTTTTGTTTTGTTTCTTCCAGAGAAAAGTTGTGCAGCTGAAATATAATGAGGGAGAAAAATGGTGGTGATATTTAAAGAGATGTAAGCAAGAGAGAACCTAGTGAGAAAATGTGGTAAGTATTAAGTTAATACAAATTAAACAATATGAAGTAACATTATGACATTAGCAAGGGGAAAATATTAAATGCCCTGACACCTCACTTTCTAAGCTTCTGGAAATGGTAATTATGTATCTCTTTCTTTGGCTCTTTTACAGCAAAACAACAGATGTTATCTTTGGGGCAGAGATGAAGACAGTTTAAGCAGAAGCACAGACACTCTCTGGAGATGATATTTAATGTTCTTTCTTGTCATATGCCCTTCCATAATCTCTACACTTCTTACACATTGACTTCCACTGCACAACTCAGTCAGTATTCAGAGTTCTCTATCCTTCAGAATGTTTCTGCCAGTATGGTAAAGATCTTTTTTATTTTTCATGTTCTCCTCTAAAGTGTTTCAAGATAACTCAATTATATTTATGAAGGCACAATATTAATCTCTGAATCAATTATCAGATACCCTAAACTTAATATATTCAAAAGCAGTAGTTTCTTTAACCAAGGACACTCTGTATACTTTGTGTACCAGCTTTAATAGATGTCTCCTTTGGTAAAAACAGACCCAGCACTAATAGAGAATTGGTGGGCTAAGAAAAAAAAATCATTCATAATTATCCAATAATTTATACCAAATAAGGTGTCATTTTCTTAATACTATCAACAGTGTGGCAGAATCTAACAGCTACTAGCCTTTTAAATTAGGAGGACTTGAGTTTGAATGTGGATTTTTTTTACTGACTCACCTTATGAATTTTGATGAAAAATTAATGTCTCTGAGACTCAATTTGTTTGTATATACAAGAGGAATAACACTGTAGGATATTACTGGAGATTACAACTAGTGGTTGTAAAAGTCTAAGGAGGTAGCTATTACTTCTTAAACCACTAAATAGAAATAACCATTACCGTTTACTATCTACTATTTGCAAGCTCTCTAGTTAATGGTTTTTATATATTGTACATTATTTATTTTTATTTTTTTAAAGATTTTATTTATTTGACAGAGAGAAAGAACACAAGCAGGGGGAGTAACGGGCAGAGGGAGACAGAGAAGGAAAATCCCTGCTGGGCAGGGAGTCCCATGTGGGGACCTGAGCTGAAGGCAGATGCTTAACCAACTGAGTCACCCAGGCACCCCTATTGTGCATTATTATTAAATAAATAGCTGAAATTGATATCATTGGCCCCAAATTAATGATGAGAAACCCAAGTTCTATAGACATTTAGAAGAAAGTGGTATGTCCCTAGTGAATTCAGTATCCATGATTTATGTGGATTGTAGTGACAATGCCACATGATCTATTTTCACGATATTACTCCTTTGCCTTAGGCCCTCGATCTGGCACAGACATCTGTCTTCTTGTTATGACACTGGATCCACCTCACTATGACCTGACCTGTCTTCAGAAACACAGTGGCTATATGACTGGCTTGCACCTGAATAGCCTCTGTCTTGTATAACAAATCTGGCAATCCTCTATCAGCTAAAGGTGATACCACATATTCCGCAATGCCTTTGGTTATCAGACAGCTGATGTGTCTTTCTCTTAAATGACATAGAAGCTGGACATGGCCAACATTTTCAAAACCAGACTGCACCTTCATTTTCTGTTCTTTTTTCATATAATCTATTTTCTAGCCAGGAAGAATTTCTCTAAATTCCTCAAATACATCATAAACAATCATGTTACCCCCTTTTTTTTAATCCTTTTCCTGGATTATCCTAATTTTATTCCTCCCATACTCACAAAGACCCTACTTTTTCTTCAAGACAGAGGGGAGGGGAATATAAAAGAAAATTATTTCCCTCACTCCATCTCCAGACTAGATTTGTGGCTCCATTTTCAGATTCCTCCAAACATTTCATATGTAATTCTACTGCAGCACTTCACTGAAAGTACCTGTCTCATATGTGGCATTGCAAAGTACTTGATCACATGAATTTAATCTTTTCTTTTTACTTCTGAATATCCCATGTAAATCAATGTCACTGGGATTTATAAAAAGGTGCAGTGTAAGGAAATTACATCATTTAGATTCATGCTTTTGAGAGACTCTTATATCAATAGTCCACAGTGAATGATGCTCTCTCCTAGAGTCCTTCCTGCATTGATTCCATGCTTGGTCATAAAACTTATTTGATCAAAGGCACTGTAAGAAATCATGTTAACAGAGGCTTGATGGACACTTTCACTTTGGGGCTCACCTTCTTGGAATGTACCAATTTAGAAAAGAGTCTACATTCTGTAATAAAACTCATGCTAGAGTAATGAAGGTTGAAACTATGTGGTTAGGGACTATAGAGGATGAGAGGCCATTCTGAACATTCTAGCTCACAGTGGATAAAACCACATGAGTAATCTCAGCTTTACAACATGGAGCAGAACTGCTCAGCTGACCAGTCAACTCACAGAGTCATAACAAATAATAAATTATTGTTGTTTTGAGCCAGTACATTTTGAACTAATTTGCTACAAAGCAAGGAAAAACTGAAACAATCTTCTAAAATCCTGTATAAAAAAATGTATAATTTAATATTATTTATATATATATATATATATATATATATATATATATATATATATATCTGCCTGTGCTTCTGAGATTTGCAGAATGCCTATTTCTACATCCTGGGGACTTTCCCACCACACTGAATATAACAAGCATTTTGAAATGGCCCCTGCCATACCAATCCAAAGATATTCTGGAAAGTGTTTCCATTTACAAAGACTCAAATCAAACAAATAATGTCATCAGTAATAGTAAAACCAAGGAAGCAAGACATTCTGGGAATATATATATATATATATATATATATTGCATTTTGCAGCAAAACAATGGTTTGTGACATGTCATCTTCTCTTTTTCTTAAGTGCATTTCATTTTCTCTATTCCTTGTCATTATTTCTAACTGTGTTGGATATCTTTCTCTTGCCCCTTAGGCTAGATCCATATTTCCACATTTCTTTAGCTTTCTCTGTGCTCTGGACAGCTAGTCAATTCAGACTATGTCAATAACCCTCTCTGCTCTCTTTCAGGAAGGAGAGTAGAGCAGGAAATTACAGTAAAGGCAAGACTGAAGCTGGTGATTTATATCCACTTACACATTTTCTTCCTTAAAGATTCCTATAGGCATAACTTTAACAAAAATTGCAGTTCTTGTCAGATGGTTCTTTCAATGTTCTGATAGCCATGCCAATCCCTTGCTCCCATAAACCAAAGATGCTAATGGTAGACTTAGTGACCTAGGACATTGTCTAACCTTGGGTTTCACTCAAGTTGGCCCACATTTTGTAAATACCTCTCTTAGTAGATGCCTCTCAACTCTCAGATTTAAATATGCTGTCTATGACCTTTTAGGACTCTGACCTATTACCGCAGCATATCTTTCTGAAGGTCATTCATACAAATGTCCCAGCTCACTTACAATCCACCCCTCTCTAAATGGACATGACAGCTGTGGTTCCAAGTAATATTTAGCCACTGGTACCACAGTTGCTCTCCTCCTTGAGTCAACACTATATTCACAACATGCAATGTCCATCCTTTTACGTGTTATATGAATTTATAAACTTCATGTTCACTCATGAAAGGAATAGAAAATAATAAAAATGCTGCATAGCTGATTGAAAGAATAACAAAAACTATTTAAAGTAAGTGTGTGGACCCTCAACTCTATGGTCAAATAATCTTCGACAAAGCAGGAAAAAATATACAGTGGAAAAAAGACAGTCTCTTCAATAAATGGTGCTGGGAAAATTGGACAGCTATATGTAGAAGAATGAAACTCGACCATTCTCTTACACCGTATACAAAGATAAACTCGAAATGGATAAAGGACCTCCATGTGAGACAGGAATCCATCAGAATCCTAGAGGAGAACATAGGCAGTAACCTCTTTGATATCAGCCACAGCAACTTCTTTCAAGATATGTCTCCAAAGGCAAAGGAAACAAAAGCAAAAATGAACTTTTGG
>PISX010021891.1:0-32726 GCA_004024625.1 Mellivora capensis
TTTTTTTTGTGGTGAGTTTTTCCGCCTTGTCATTTTTTCCAGATAAGATTATATGAAGGAGCAAATAAAATACTAAAAGGGTGGCAAAGCCCCTAGGAAAATGCCCTTTAAAGAAAAAATTGAATTAACTGCAAGACTAAAGGATCATGGGGAGAAAGCCATGAATTCCGCGCTTTGCTTTCTCCTCCTCTGGAGTTCCTCTGCTCTCCTTGTTAACTGAACTTGGTCTTGGCTGGATTTCCTTTGATCTTCTGGGGGAGGGGCCTGTTGTAGTGATTCTCAAGTGTCTTTGCCTGAGGCAGAGCTGCACCGCCCTTCCCGGGGGCCGGGCTAAGTAATCCGTTCGGCTTCGCTTTCAGGAGCTTTTGTTCCCTGAGCGCTTTCCATAGAGTCCGGAGGACGTGAATGAAAATGGCGGCCTCCTAGTCTCCGGCCCGGAAGAGCTGAGATTCGGGGCTCCACTCCTCAGAGAAAAGCCCCAGCTACTCCCATATCCCTCGCCTCTGGCCATGCTCCGAGCTCACCCAGCCTGCGACCGGTTCAAGGTAACCCCGAGCTGAGAGCTCACTCCTAGGCTCTGTCTCTGTGGCCGGCTTCCCCGCTCCGATACCTGCTAGCTCTGCGACACTCAGACACCCCCGATCCTTCTGTGACCCTGCGGGACCTGGGGCCACGCTGACCCCTTGTGGGCTTCACCCCGGTTTAGCCTCTGGAGCGATGTCCCTCCGTGGAGCAGACTTTTAAAAGTCCCAATTTAGTGCTCCGTGGCTCCGCCGCTTGCCGAGAGCCGGCCCCTCCCCCGCGGTCTATCCTCCCGTCGCTTTCGATTCACTTCTCCGCCAGTCCTACCTTCCAGAAAGTGGCCGATTTTCTGTTTCCAGAATTGCTGTTCTTCCTCTCTTTGATCTCCCATTGGATTTGTAGGTGTTCGCAATGGTTTGATAAGCTATCTAGCTGATCTCCTGCTACGTGATGTCGTCTCAGCTGCTACTTCTCCGCCATCTTGGGGGCTCCTCCCTCATCTTAGCTTCTTAAGCCTTAGTTGCCTTACCTATCAATGAGGACTCTAATGCTTGTGAAGGGTAAGCAAAGCAACATATAGAACAGAAAGCACTATACAGGTGTTAGTCATTATTATTTTCTTGCTATTTATCAAGTTGTACCCATATGAATTTGGTGTTTGAAAACACCAAACGGACTGCATCCTTGATCCTTGTACTCTCTGTTATAATAAAAACTATGACACAACTCCTGCAGGGTGACGCAGATCCTGGGCTTCTAAGTAATTCTGTTGATTTTTTTTTTCCCTCAGTTTTCTGCTTAATTATGTAATCGTTTAGATTACCATGAGTCCATGCAGATTTAGGACCTAAAATAAGTTGGTTAATTGGTTGAGTTACTGTGTAAATAATTACCAGTCTGCCCACTTATTTTGATGGACATTGATGAGAATTTGGGCAAGAGGGAGGGAAATATAGTATATCTGCCAGTTGCTCAAGCTAGATGTATGCAGTGTCACTGCACACATCTGCCAAAACTTTCAGAGGTGGTTTAGTGTGTTCCTGACAATGAGTGTCTCTGGTTTTCACGTCTATCCTTCCATTATCTCCTTCCTGTGTTAAAAGTACCTTGATCTCCCTTTCCTCAGATTTCTCCAATAATTAATTTCATCCATCTGGCATAGACTCAGAAGCAGATGCTTTGTGCTCACATATGCTAAAGAAAACAGTTAAGAAATTGAGAGGAGGAATAAAAAAGAACACAGCTCTGTTTGTAGGGGTAAAGAATGGGACCAAAATAACACAAAACAGATAAATGCACAGAGAATAGCAAAGGGGAAGCATTACTGCATTAGAACAAATTGAAAATCCTTTCTAAGAGGTTCCAGATATCTGGCTCCTGGGACTTGGGGGTTGAAGATCCATAGACCTTTTTGGAAACAGTGCAAATGTAAAAGGCATGGCTCTATTTTCAGCAAGTGGGCCTTTGGTGGATCGCTGCCCAGTGTGATCTGGCTTCATCTGTCTCACTGCTATAAGATAAATTCCCACCTATTGGCAATACCCATACATCAAAAAATGCCTACAATGACTTTGGAAATCTTTGTCCTGGGGACAGTTTGTGCAGTGAGAGTTAAAGGAGATAGATGTGGACTTCTAAAGTACAATCTCTGTTTAACTTTAAATGAAATAAGGGAAGAAATTTAATTTTTGGAAGCAGTGCTTCTTAGGTATTTTGTCTGAGGCAGAATTTGAAATAAACATTTCATTTATTTTCTTTTACAAGTATTTAAAAGCTGTATTTTCGTAAAGAATGGAAACATAAACAAGAACATAACCCTAAAATTTTGTTCTGTTTCACACTCCTTACAGATTATATATTTTAAGATCAGAGAAAGCTATTATGGAAACATTATTAATTTCAGTGAAAATTCTATGTTATTGCAAAGAATATTTTACATATACCAGGAAGGAGGGAGGCAAAGAGGAGGGGGGCCATGGCTAATAGATTTCTATACATTCACATATGTAATGGATATTTTCACATATCTAATGAGATGTCAGAGACTCCAAGAAACCAGAGGACATCCATCCCTTCAGAAAACCTAAAATAGATCTTGGTGATAATATATTATTTTAATTACTTCTTGTCTGAGAAAACCATTAGAAACCCAAAACAATAAAGCTATAAAGAGTCACACTCACTACTTGGACCTATACCTCATTCTAGAATAAATTCTAATATACATAGAAATATTGCCTTTTGAATCTCACATTTCTTGAAATAATTTTATTCAAACTTATGTCATGCATCTTTGATATAAATGACTTTATCATTACTCCTGCTACTTTTTTGATCCTTTTTACCCCAGAGCACTTTATCTTTACCTCCATCTAAGTTATTTAACATTCAGCACTTCTAACATTCTTTTCTTGTCCTACCACTGATCATTTCTTTTGATTTTTATAGATACTAAATTGAAAATCATTTTTTATCCTTTAAAATATTTTCTTCCTGAATTAATGAGTTAGCATTTTCACTAGGTTGATCTGGTACCACATATGTAGGGCTAGTATTTGGGGTCAAAAGGTGCAGGTCCTATTTGAAATTAAAATTATTATTGAGAATTCTCATTGCATTACATTTGTCTTAACTCCATTGTACTAAACCAAAGAGCCATATGTTGTCTTTATGAAAGTTTATGTTCATCTCAAGACTTTAAAGAAAATAAAATGTAATAAGAGAATGTATTTTGTTTACATCCTTTTTAAAAAGCAGAATAAAGGGGCGCCTGGGTGGCTCAGTGGGTTAAGCCTCTGCCTTTGGCTCAGGTCATGATCTCAGGGTCCTGGGATCAAGCCCCACATCGGGCTCTCTGCTCAGCAGGGAGCCTGCTTTCCTTTCTATCTCTGCCTGCCTCTCTGTCTACTTGTGATTTCTCTTTCTGTGTCAAATAAATAAATAAACCCTTAAAAGCAGAATGAACTTCAAACTGAGGGATTGATGAAGTACAATTACCAGCAAATAGTAACAAATGAGACAAATGAGATGTGTCTGCTCCCCAAAGATTCTAAGAGAGATGGCCGATTGTCACAGCTTCTACCATGCTGTCTTCCCAGAGCTCCAGTTTCCTTAATCAGGAGACTGTACAGTCTTTCTGCATAGAGAACACAAGCTTCAGAGCTCAGCAGGCCTCACTCTAGATTCCATGTTTGATACTTCAGTTTCTTAGTCCCTAGTATCCTTTGTCTAAAGCTCGGATGCTGTTACTTTCCAAATGTTGTTCCAAGAATGAGAGATATTGTTGGTTATTACTAGATGATATAGTGGTAAATAAATTGTAGGTATCATTGCTGAATCTGTACTATTTTGATTTTAGTTTGCAATACAGACTTCAACTGTATTGCAGTTTTGCAATCAACCAACAAGATTCCTGGTGTCAAAGCTATTTTTTGACACTGGTATCAGACTTCCTAAAAATGTTGTCATTGCTGTGTCCTCCAACTGGTCACGTCCCAGTTTTAGCCCAGTTCTTATGTGAACCTTATCTAAACTGCAATTTTTGGATAGCCTAAAAGATTCACCTTTCCTACAGAAGGCAGGCTATCTCTAACCTGAAGGTCTCTTGGTCCTTTTAACCAAGTGTCACGCACTCAGGTCCCTACTTCTCAGCTCTCTAATGCCCTCTAGTGATTGCTTTCAGCACTACCTCATTTGGTGGTTTATCCTCGTACTGAAACTCTTGTTTACCTGGGTTCAGACTGTAAGAAAAGTCAGCTGATTTGAGAATCCACAGTGGATGAAATTACATTCCATATTTTAAACATTTACATATGTATGAAAAAATTGAAAAGCAGCCATAGCAGACTCCTGAAAAGAGAAGGTATCAGAATATTGAAGATGTGTAGGATCTCAGCGACAAAAAAAAGTCTAGATTATAGAAACAAGACTGATTACTTGGTTATAGTGCCCTGACAAAAAAATTCTACTTGACTAGGAAATGATTGTAATTGAGCAAGTTAGTAAAGGAATCAGTGATCAATAGAATCTGTTTTAAATTCATAGAGGAAGAAATTATGTCCCCAAAATATCATTTACTTTTCTTTTGGCATGCATGTCAGTATCAGTGGAAACTATAGGTATTCTATATCTTAGTTTCAACAAAGCTTATTGAAAAGATGGTCCTTTTTAATAAAAAAAAATTAGATTGATAAGTAAAAATTTGAGCCATTAAAAGTGGATTGAGCAATAAAAAACAAAAGTTAACCTGAGGGCAGGTCTCCAGTAACACTTTCTAAGGCTTTGATCTGAATTAGTGTTGTCCCCTCAAAATCTTTAACATGTGATTCTGATGAAGACATATGTTATCAAAATTAATTTGGGAGGAATAACTGAAGTATTGGACGACAAAATCAAGTATCCGCTGGGTCCCTAAATGGCAGGAAGAATGAGAGAAAGTATCCAGAAATGGAAAATTCTCTGTAGACCCACAAATTAAACTGTTCTTCTACAAAACACAGGAAACCTGGCTTAAGGAAAGTATACATGAAAAAAAATCATCTTGGGCTTCAGCTGCCTCATGCTCACCATGTGTCAACACTGTGACGAGCTGCCAAATAAGCTAATGTGAGTCCTAGTGTAGAGTTGAGATCAAGGAAAGTTATAGTCCCATTGAATTTTGCACTGTTCATACCGTATCTGGAGTATTATGTTCAATTTAAAGTGCCAGATTTTAAGAGGAACACTGACAAACTGAACCTCGTGCCAAGGAGATCTGGCAAGTGCAGAGCGTAAGGACTGGCTGAAATCACTGAGATGACTCAGAAACGTGGTAGCTGTCTTCGCGTATTAGAAGAACTGTAACGTAGAAGAGAGTCTGCATTTATTAAGATTCCAGACGAGTCGAACCTGGATCAATCCAAATAAGAACCTTCTATTAGCAAACTCTTCAGAAACAAAATGAGCTGTCTGGTGAGAAATTGATCTCCCCGCCACTGGAAGCGTTCTAGAAAAAGCCATAGGACTAAGAAACAAGTATGGCTCTTTAGAACTTTACTGTTCGGGGTAGTTAATGCCTTGCTTATAAACCTTTAACTTTTAGGATCTGTATTTCCTTTCCCTCTCTTTACATTTGTTTCTTCACACCCAGAAACCCTCATTTATTTTCTTTTACTCTCCAATCCCTCCTCCCAAACGTGTGCAGAGTTGGATAAGGCAGTGCCATAAACAGAATTACAGCATATCATGGCCAAGGCTGAATGCCAGTGCTTCAACTGTATGCAGATTTCTTTGAGAATAAGATGCTGTCTCGGACCAGACTCTAGAGAAAATAATTTCTATTCCTATCCCCAGTTACGGTATAATCAGAAAAGCATAGCTTCTTAACGTGTAAGCCGTTATATTCATTGGCCATGAAAATAAAGGGAACACAGTCACTTTAGCATAAGCCTAAGGAGTTTATGTGCAGCGTTTTGATTTTCATATTACAGAACCAAGTAGAGTTTATATAACTTCAGAATTTGCAGGTCTTTCGAAGTAAAATCAATTCTCTCCCTCTCCATCATTCCTTCTTTCCATTCCTGCCTCTTTTCTCTCTCTTTCTCTCTCTCTCTTCCAAGATTTATCTCACAGCTGTTGCATAGTGTTTCTCAGCAGAATGATTGAGTGTCCCATTCCTTTGTTTCTCTTGAGTTGTTTCCTTATTACCAAACCAAACTGACTGCCCAGTCCAGGGCTCATCTGGCTACTGCCTCCTACATCCGTGGCGCTAGGAATAGCTTCATCTTCACCAGCTGGCAGTAAAGCAGCCATGAGGGTACACAGGGCAGCAGGTTTGGGAAGAGCATCAAAAGAATGGGGAGGGTGTAGAACAGAAATGTCCTTTCTTCTCTGTGATGGATTTCCTTCAGAGCAGCTCTAGAGAGCAGAAATCTCTTCAAGGGGAGGGAGACGGAGAAGATGTTCTTTCAGAAGCAGGTTTCTCCTATCAGATGGCCCAATATTTACTACCCCTATGTAATTACTTTTCAGTACATTTTATTAGAAGCTATTTTTATTTCCTGAGAAACCAAGCTTCTTGCATCTGTATAGCATGCATTTCTGTGGACCCCTAGAATCCTGGCATTTACAGTGTCCGACTCCATTCCTGAGTTAAAAGTTGGGAAAACCTAGGAAAGAAAATCTCCACACTTCTCTTTTCCCTCCAGAGTCTTTACTGTCAAGTGGAAGAGAGGCTGGCAACATTAATAACAAGGATCTCCTGCTGTGCAAGGGCGCTGGGAGGTGTCAGGAGCTAATATGACACATATGGAGCAGAGTACAGATTTCAAAAGCATATTATTAGTGATGAGACCACCGTTTCATCCCTTTATGCCTTCATTTCTCTGTGTTTAAAATGACACTAATATATCTATTCCATGGAGTAATTATGAGGAGAAAACAGGAAGGAGGTAAAACCCTTAGCATAGGGACTGGCACAGGGTAAATCCTCAATAACACTCGGCTATTAACATCATTCCTGTCTATTTTTAAGTTGGGCAGTGAGGGAACCATCAGTAAATACCCGAGGAATGAAGGTGGGGACCATGGAATACCAGTGTTAGTTCAGTATGTGCAGATCTTGAGCTGCATTCAGAAATGACTTCTCGAGTGTGCTTCCTCAGCTCCTGTTCATGTGCTTCCTTTTCCTCCTCTGATGAAAGTCAAACAGAAAGGACAAAGGCTGTCTCTGGCATTCACTGTATCTTCAGTTCTAACCAACAAAAGAAAGTGTCATTGGTGAGGTAGCACATATCTTAAAGGTGTTTTTTTTTTTCTATTTTATTTTATTTTATTTCTTTTCAGTGTTCCAAAATTCATTGTTTATGCACCATACCCATGCTCCATGCAGTACGTGCCCTCCATAATACCCAGCACCAGGCTCACTCAACCCACCACCCCCTCCCCTCCAAAACCCTCAGTTTGTTTCTCAGAGTCCACAGTACCTCATGGTTTGTCTCCTCCAATTTCCCCCAACTCACTTCTCTTCTCCATCTCCCAATGTCCTCCGTGTTATTCCTTATGCTCCACAACTAAGTGAAACCATATGATAATTGACTCTCTCTGCTTGACTTATTTCACTCAGCATAATCTCCTCCAGTCCCATCCATGTTGTTACAAAAGTTGGGTATTCATCCTTTCTGTTGGAGGCATAATACTCCATTGTATATATGGAACATATCTTCTTTATCCATTAGTCCGTTGAAGGGCATCTTGGTTCTTTCCTTTGGCGACTGTGGACACTGCTACTATGAACAGTGAGGTACAGATGGCCTTTTTTTTTTTTTTTTACTACATCTATATCTTTGGGGTAAATACCCAGTAGTGCAATTGCAGGGTCATAAGGTAGCTGTATTTTTAATTTCTTAAGGAATCTCTGCACTGTTTTCCAAAGTGGCTGCACCAACTTGCATTCCCACCAACAGTGTAAGAGGGTTCCCCTTTCTCCATAGTCTCTCCAACACTTGTTGTTTACTGTCTTGTTAATTTTGGCCATTCTAACTGGTGTAAGGTGGTATCTCAATGTGGTTTTGATTTGAGTCTCCCTGATAGCTAATGATGATGAACATGTTTTCATGTGTCTGTTAGCCATTTGTATGTCTTCACTGGAGAAGTGTCTGTTCATTTCTTCTGCCCATTTTTTGACATGATTATCTGTTTTGTGTGTGTTGAGTTTGAGGAGTTCTTTAATAGATCTTGGATATCAGCCCTTTCTCTGTAGTGTCATTGGCAATTATCTTCTCCCATTCCATGGATTACCTTTAAAGGTGGGTTTTAAGAAACTATTTGAGCATCTGTTGCGATAAAGAGATAGAGAAAATTCTAAGAGCAAGGGTGCCTGGCAGGCTTAGTCGGTAGAACAGCATGTAACTCTTGATCTTGGGGCTGCAAGTTCAAGCTCTGTGTTGGGGGTAGTGAGTGCTTAAAAATAAAATCTAAAAAAACCAAAACCCAGAAAGGAAATTCTAAGAGCCAAATACCATCTAAGAATCATAGAAGAAGATGTGGAATAGCTATATCCAGTCCACTCATGGCTGCATTCAGGACTGCACTCTTCTCTTTGTGCTTCTGTAGTAATAGAATTGTTATGTTTGCCAATATGTGCTTTATTTTTTTGTATGTGCTTTAGAATGTGGTTCTAAAATATGATTGCCTAGACATAGAAAAAAAATCCATGAAGTGTAATAAAAAAGCTTTAAGGATAACATTAACAATATGCTTGGAAAAAAAATTCTAGAATTCAGCATGTTTGCAGATATTATCAGGAAATTAATAGAGTATAAGAATTTGTTTTTAAAATAAATAAAAATGCTTAGCTATTATAAAATATGACATTTCATATAGCTGTAAGGTTCCAGGGAATGTTCAAATCTTTGTTAACTGTAAGGAAGTTTCTGAAGAAAAGAGTCATAATTTTAAAGTTTTTCATGGTTTAAATTTCTTGGTGATTGTAAACTATTTGGTTTACTGATCTGTACTTATGAAAGAATATAAATTGTGAGAAGTAATTCCTTACCCGGGCTCATAGATAAGACAGTACAATGAAGCCATAAATAATTCACAAGCATATTACTTCTGTTAGAAACATTCTTCTCCAACCTCTTTGGGTCTCCAGCTGGGCCTCAGAAGTGAGCTGACATCAGACAGATTAACAGGAGAAAAGCACGCAAATTGTATCGAATTTTTACATGGACCTGGAAGCCTCCACAAGAGAATGAAGACCCAAAGAAGTAACCAGACCAGGAAGCTTTTAATACCTTTTAAATAAAGACAATACATTTGTGAAGAATGGTGAAGAAATAACAAGGTTTCTTTACACAGCCTTCTTGGCCCTAAATTCCTAGTGATTAGGATGCCTTTCTTCCTTCTGGTACAGGGAGAGAGCCTTCCACAAGGGAGGTTTCTCTCCTGCTTTTTGAGAAGGGGTGTTAGAATGACCTTCCTACTGCTGCTGTTTTCTCAGACTCCTTCAGCTTAGGACATTCAGTATGTCAAGGTGTCATAATTTAGAGTGGTGTGTCCTGAACTCCATCAGTTCATAATATAATAAAATACTATATTTTAAAATATTTTCATCAGATAACAAGGTTTAAAGGCTTACTTTCCAAATGTTTTAATTAAAGAAAATACTCTGTATTCAGATGTGTTTGATAATATGTTTTTGCCCTATTACGCTTATCTAAAGAAAACACAAAATATCTCAAGCTAAATGATCAAAAGCAAAACGCAAAATTAATTAAAAATGCAGTTTGTATAATTTCCTTATTTAATTGTCAGGGCAGTTTATTCTCTATTGGATAAAGAAAAAGCCATTTTTCACTTATAAATCACAGTTAAAATACCTACATATCACAATTTGAAAATTTTGAATATATGTCAACATGTCAAAATACCTTATTGAGAAAAAGAAAGTCAAATGTTTTCCATGTAGTTCATGGAATGCATGAGAAGCGATATTCATCAATTTCTTTAGTTCATAGTCATCAAATGTTAGATACCACTCATTTTGCTGATGCCTCACTTCTAATAAATGAAAATTTAATTCTGTTGAGTTTTAAATTGCATAAATAACTTTTAACTGTTATTACAATATTCTTAAAATTTTTATAATTAAAAAAATAATAACTATGTTTAGGAAAAAACAGTAAGAACCTAGAATCCACTGTATAGGAAACAAAACAGCTATAATTCAAATCAGTAAAATAATTTTAATACTACGTTTTTTCCTTCTGGACTACCCACTTGGCCCAACTGGAATAATGTATGTGAAAATAATATTATATAATTTATACAAAATACAAAATATTATAAATGGATTATTATTGCTATTATTAGGGTCAAAGAGAAATGCTAAAATTTACATAAATTAAAAGAGAAGTTGGAGAGTTCGACATATTTAACATATAAATCATAGAAACTGGCATGTTTGAGTGTGCATGCATGTGTGTGAGGGGGTGTGTTTGTGTACTGTGTGCATATAATGCAACCTTTTTTTAAAAGATTTTATTTATTTGTTTGTCAGAGAGAGAAAGCACAAGCAGAGGGAGAAGCAGGCTCCCCGCTGAGCAAGGAGCCCAATGAGGGACTTGATTCCAAGATCATGACCTGAGCCAAAGGCAGATGCTTAACCGACTGAGCCACCCAGGTGTCCCTAATGTAAACTTTCTTGATTTCCTTTTTACTCTGAAATGTTTGTTGGAGCCCACGTGCAAAATTTGAGATGCTGATCCACTGTAAAACATATTTAAATTATCTTTAGAATATGAACATTCTTTTCTCTCAGGTACATTTTTTTAATGCTTCTAAAAATGCCACTTGAAGTGCAAAAGAGTCTTCTCTATGTGGAACTTCCATGTGTGTCTGCATTATTGTATTTATGCATAATGATTTGCAAGTCATTAAAAGGTGGTGGTTACATTTAGGATTTGTTTTCGCTTTAATTTTGGAGCATAGTTCCTATTGTTTCCAGTTTTAAGAAAGTGTAAAGGAGACAGAAAAGAAATCTGTGAAAAAGACATCTAGAAGAGTGAAGGAGTAAGTTCTGGCTCACTATTTTATTTATTTCCTTTTATCCAACCTGGGGAACACAGAAGTGACCTATACCTCCTTCATTTTAGGCTTAAAACTCTTCACAATAACAACAGGCATATTATTTTTATACCAAGGGGGAAAAGTGATTCTTATGGGGGAGAAATTTAAAGTGTGGAAGGGAAGTAGTTTGTGTGACATTGCTTTCCTAGATGACGCTGCCTGCAACCTATAAACAGATTGATATTTTGAAGCTACCAGTATCCTCTACCAACAACCAGGATTATGGGTTCAAATCAGAAAAGAAGGAATGTGGAAATTACTGGGAGAATTATTTTTCTTTTCATTAGGATGAGAGTAAGAAGAAATCAAAGAGTGGGCAAAATGCAGGTATATAAGTTTCTTCTAAACAATAGTTCTTTCATCTATTTTTATCAATGTTAGATCCATAAAGGTAAGCCACATTAAGGATTTTTTTATGAAAATGGAAAATTGCCTGGGTGGCTCAGTCAGTTAAGCATATGCCTTCACTTAGGTCATTATCCCAGGGTCCTGGGATTGAGGCTGGTGTCTGGCTCCCTGCTCAGCAGGGAGCTGCTTCTCTCTCCTTTTGCATACCACCGCCCCCTGCCTCCACTCCTCCTCTCTCTCACTATCTCTCTCCCTCAAATAAATAAATAAAATCTTTTTAAAAAGTTACCTTCCTTTAAAAAAATACTATGAAAATGAAGAAATGGGATTTACTTTTTATTTTTTTTTATTTCTTTTCAGCGTAACAGAATTCATACATAGTTTTACACCACACCCAGTGCTCCATGCAATGCGTGCCCTCCACAATAACCACCACCAGGCTCCCCCAACCTCCCACCCCCCGCCCCTTCAAAACCCTCAGGTTATTTTTCAGAGTCCATAGTCTCTCATGGTTCATCTCCCCCCACAATTTCCCTCAACTCCCTTCTCCTCTCCATCTCCCCATGTCCTCCGTGTTATTTGTTATGCACCGCAAATAAGTGAAAGAAATGGGATTTATAATGGCAATTAAACTGGTTTTCTCATAGTTGTTCGTAATGGCTTTTTGAGAGAATGAAAAAAAATCCTTTAGAATGTAAGTATCTTAGGAACAACTGTATATACACACACACACATATAACAATAATATTATTAATTTATTTTTATTAATTATTTATTTATAATTAATATTAATTAATAATATTGATATAAATCACAACAATGATGTAATAAATAATAATATAACAATCACAATAAAGACATTACCTACATCTCGACTGGTCAATTATAATTCTAACTATTCAAAGTTTACTAATTTCTGTTATCTCCTCTTTAAATGTAAGAAGTGGACATTTTAAGAGAGACCACCAAAGAACTAATCATAGCAAATCACTTCCTATTCAGAATTCAAAAATGCCCCTTTGATTTTTACTGCACTATTGTTACTCTTGTCAACATATAATTTCAAAAGATAAAAATACTACTGTCATTCAAATATAAAATAAACATGTCAAAGATTTATTTTATTAAATTCATTAAGGAGAAAAATTCATTAAGGAGAACACTATTGAGATGTCAGTATTAATTTAAATGAGAATTTGAAGAAGATACATAAGCAATCACGAATACTGAAATGAATTTGTTAGTAAGTGCAAAACTTGTTAGTATTCATGGGGCAATAGTGTTTGGAGTCATCTTTTCTGTAGAGCAGAGATCAGTTCTACCTCTATCAGACAAAATTCATTTGTGTTGCTATCACTGAGAATCATTTGTATTACCCTTGGTTTTTTGACACTTGACTTCTAACCCCTACAGAATCCCCTGTAAAATAGCCTAGCCAATAATCAGACTCACATTCTTAAAGAATTGATAACCCCCAGAGGATCTGGTAGAACACGCTACCTCCCTGCATACCCCTGAAAGGACATTTGGAAACCTCTTTCCTGTTCTTGAGAATTAGTTCCTTCACTATATACAATTTTATTAAACATATTGGTTTTGATCACTGTTTTTTGTTTTGTTTTTGTTTTAGGTCATGGATCCATTTTGGTGACTAGATAACTTTAAAATTATGAGACCATTTTATGAAGCCTCACCCACCTGATGAGGAGCAATGACATCAATTTAATAGTCTCAAACTTTTAAGACAGAGCTATTGACTTATTTGTGTGTTCCTTTCCTAGTTTTCCTATTGTCCACAGTTATTTAATCCCAAATCCTAGGAATCTTCTTGACTTCTGCTTATCCATCTCCCTCACCCCAAATGCATAAAGCTACACAGATATATACATACAGAAACCTACATAAACACGTATCCCTTCTCTAGCCTTGTTGGACCTATGAGCAAATCATTCCCTTCCCTAAGTATCAGTTCTCTGAGTCTCCTGGTTCTAAACCACAAACAGCACTTGCCTGGGCTAGTGTAGCAACCTTCATACTGTTTCCTCTTTTGTCACCAAAATTGCCTTCTCTACAAGTCAGCAGAGACATTTTGAAAAACTTAAATTGGATCATATTACTTCTCTGCTTAAAGCTTTCCAGTGGCTTTACCATTTCAGTTAGAATAAAATAAAAATTTTAGGGCATAGCCTACAAGGCCCAACACATTCTGGTCCACATCCCTGGCCTTGTTACTCACTATCTTCTCTACTTCACTGTGTTCCAGCCTCACTGTCTTTCCTTCTGTTCATGGACACATCTGTCTGATTCCCAGCTCAGGACCCTTACTTTTATCACTCCTTTTGCTTGAATGACTTTCCCCCATATCCTTACTTGACTTCATCTTTCCATTCAGGTGTCAATTCAAAAGCTACAGCCTCAAAAAAGACTTCCCTTGCCCCCTCTCTAATGTACCTTTCTTCAGTCACTCTACCAATTGCTTGTTTTAATTTTTTCCATAGCAGTTATTACTACCTGAATTTTCTTATTTTCATTTGGCTTGTTTATTATCTGACTCCCCAGTGGGGAGAACAGAGCTGTGGTTCATATACTCTAGTATACCTATAGTGGTGTTCAATTAATATTTGTTAAAGCGTAGGTAAACCCTAGTAAAATATGTTTGCAATATGTACTTAGGAATTTCTGCTTTGTTTAGGAATCTAAACTGCTACATGTAATGTGAGAGAACATCATGGAATGGTGCTCAGGACAGTAATAGGTCTAGTCCTCCATAGTACCATAGAACATAAGAGCAGCAAAGATTCCTGCATAGGGCATTTGTAGGTACTTTAGGACTGGGAGGTACAAGTCCTCGGATGTGAGCCAAGGAGTAAAGCAGAGAATCAGGGATCATGGGAGCCCCACGATAGGAATAAGAGCAGGGAAGGTTGAAATGGGAGTCTATGGAAGATGCTGACTCCTCTCTGTCAACTTTTAAAAAGTATCTGAGCAGCTCTGGGATCACATGATAAATGTTGGCCAAAAGGAGGTCAGCGGCCCCCTAATAAATCCTGTTTGGGTTTCAAGACATGTGTTAGAATCAGCCAAAGAGATTCAAAGCCTACCTTTGTAAACAACTGTCTTGTGATGCTTTGTACTCCTGTTATCACTATTATTATTATTATTATTATTTTAGTATCTAGATAAATTTCTGATCATTAGACAAGACCTTTTCTTCACATATATTTATTAGTTGCACCAGTTAATTATTTTAGGTCATATAATTGATTGAACTATATAATTGATTAAGCTATGATTGAACATATGACTTGGGTGCTATTTAAGTAAACATGTGATATATTTTTTTCATATTTTTATGACTTTTCCATTTTAAGAAAAAGTTCCAAATTCTAGCAGAATTGTGCATTGTGTATGTGCCAAATTAAAATGAAAATCTTAAAAGATCACTCATATCCACTGCTTGCCAAAATCTAAGAACATTCTCTAGTCATTGTTGATTGCACTTGCTTTGTACCTTAGTGGGAGGAGGAAAGCTCCATGGCAGAGGTGGCATATGAAATGGGCCTTTAAATATGGAATTGTTTCCAAAACAAAGATTTATATCGAGTTAAATCTCAGGAGTAATGTTTGTGTTTATTTAGAATAGTGAGGAAGTGAGTGCTAGTTACCTGGGTCTGTGAAAATTTGCAGCCATAATTTCAAGGGCCACATACTGAATTATCTATACTATGTACTTTGCAGGTAACTGATTTTTAGCAGCAAGAATTTATTACTATGCTATATCTATAAAATATTGAATTGAAAACTGTCTGAAAAATTAATATGAGCATAAAGGGATAGGAGGCAAGAAGAAAAGGTGGAGATGTGAATCCATTGGCTGCATCCATAGTTTGACTAGGTCTTCAAGTAATCCCATGATCTGATGCTCCTTTGAGTTTCTTGCTCACTACTCATCTCATCCATTCCAGAAAAACTTGACAGTTCTTGTGCTCTTCAAATTCAACATATTTACCTAACAAGTTTCCTTGTAACTGGTATTCAGTTTTACTGCTTAGTTTAGTCATACTTAAGGTCATGCTCTAACCTGCTCTCACCAGCATCCTTACAACTCTCCTTTCAGGAACCATGACCTAAATACTTTCCCTACTTCTCTAAACCTCTAACTTCTAATCTGTAATAACAATAGTATCCACCTCAAACTTGTGCCAAAATAAATAATGAAAGGTTTTGAGCATTCTTATTTTTAAATTTTGCAGTTCTAACTTGGCAATATTAATTTACCATTTTGTCTTGCTATACAGTAATTTATATGCATGATTTATTGTTTCATCTAGGTTCTAATTTAATTGAAAGTACAAATTGCATATCATTTTTGTTTTCACCAAAGAGTTTATTATGGTACCTTATACATTGGACATTTATGTTTTCAATTTGAATTAAGTGACATGTTATAGTTGTTAACAGCACACCAGTCTTGAATTATGATTATTGGGGGCTTCTGGACAACACACGCCAGTATCAGACACTTTAATTTCTTGCAAGCCATTTGAAAGCATATAGACCGTGTCTTTTTACCTTTCTTTTAAAGATTTCATTTATTTGAGAGAAGGAGAGACTGAAAGAGAGCACAAGCAGGGGGAGGAGCAGAGGAAGAGAGAGAGAAAATCTTAAGCAGACTCCCCCCGCCCAAGCACAGAGCCCAATGCAGGGCTCAGTCCCAGCGCCCTGAGATCATGACCTGAGCCAAAGTCAGATGCTTAACCAACTGAGCCACCCAGGCATCTCCATGCCTTCTCAACTTTGCACTGTCCTATTACATTCCTAGTAGATTTTATTCCTACCATTTAGAAGAAACCATATGGTAGGAACCAAGTAAATAGTCACTGAATCAAAACGTGAACACAAAGGAAGTGACTCCTATATTCTTGAAATTCTCTGAGATGTCGAAAAGCAACCTACGTTGACTTGCTTATTTATGTAATTGAGAAGTGGTTTTTTTTATGTTAAAGTCCCTAGAAACTCTTAACAAGTGTATCTTATTTTCAGAATATGGTCTGTTCACATGTTGCTGTGTATATCACATTTACATCAAGAAAGAAGTCATTCATTCTTTCTAGAAATATTTATGAACCTCTACACTGTTTCTGGCTCTGTCAGGAGCTCAGAAGTCAGATGTGGAACTAAATGGAAAGATTTATTTACTTTTGTTGATAACTCCTCAAAGGCTACTCAGATGAAAAGGCTCTTTATCCCTGTAACCTAGAGGTTGACTTCAGGAAGGGATTGTAGAAACTGGAAGAGAACAAGGAAATCAGCTGTGTAAGGAACTCATAGTATAGATATGTACTATGTATAGTATAGTACTATAGTATAGTACATAGTATAGATATGTAGATAGTATATAGATATACTAAGTACATAGTATAGGTAATTCAGCAATAAAGCAAGAGCCTTGCTTTAAACGTATATGCCAAGATTCAAGAAATATGCTTGCCATCTGTCAAAATATTTAGATCTAACATTAAAAAATTCTCATATTCAAATTTATAATCCATTTTGAATTTATTCTTTAACTCTTTCTTAGAGCCAATTTTAGGCCAAGTTTTAAAGTGGGTGGAATCTATCTTTGGTAACTCTACCTCCTTCTCTGGGTCTTCTGTCTTCATTCACATTTTCTAGGCATTCAGGATATTCCTGTTGCTTTTAATTCTCACTGAGGTTTTAGTGACTTTTAGACTCATTAATTTTCTTGTGTTCATAGACTGCAATGCAATATAAATAAAAGTGCTGGCATGAATATATGAATAGAAGACATTAAAGATATGCTAATATTTATTTGAAATAATCAAATTCTTAGAAGTGTTTTTTTAATTTGCTTCATTATTATTCTGCTTTTATATGAGTTACAAAATAAAAGTTTTGGTACTTGAGCTATAATAAAATACTTCTCCTCTATGATTAATGACAGTGCCTCTCTAATTATTTTTTTATTAAGGAAAGCCTACGGTGAATCTGATTCTGATTCTAAAGGAATCCATTCTAGCTTTTTAAAGAAAATTTAATACAAGTGTGATGAGCACAGGGTGTTTCATGTAAGTGATGAATCACTAAATTATACTCCTGAAACTAATATTATACTATATGTTAACTAATTGGAATTTAAAAACCTGAAACTAAAATAAATAAATAAATAAAAATTTTTAAGAACTACTTTTATAGTTAGATTATTTAAATATAGTATAAAAAGTAGCAGCCAAAATATTTTTTAAAAGTCACTATTTCTAATCCTAGATATTAAAATATATATCTTTATGTAGTAACATTCTCTAAATAATTTTTTGCATTTAAGGAAAAAAATGTTATTCTGTGTTTATGGGAAGACAGTATTACTCTCTTTATGAACTAGGAGTTAAAGACACTATAATTTTTTTATATTCCTTGCATGATATTTAGTAGGTGAATCCCATATAGCATTCTGTCCAAAAATAAACAGTGAATATTCAACAAGTACCAGTTGTTAATGAGTTAATGAGTCCTTTTTCATGGTAAATTTCTTCATTTGTAATAGCTAACTTTATTCCCTTCTCCATTCCACCATGACTCTACATTAAAACACACATACTGTACTATTTCAGTGGTATTATACATTAGACACTGTATAATGCACCAATAACAATGTAATGAAGAAGTCAGAAAAGGCCTTCACCTGCCTGGAACTTAACTTACTCTTTCTAGTAAGCAGGGAGAAGGGGACCGTAATAACTCAGTGAGTAAGATAATTTTAGATTATTCTAAACAGGAAATAAACAGGTTAATTTGATTGAGAATACTATTTTTTTTTCTTTAATTTTATTTGTCAGAGAGGGAGAGAGAGCAAACACAGGCAGACAGAGTGGCAGGCAGAGGCAGAGGGAGAAGCAGGCTCCCTGCCAAGCAAGGAGCCCGATGTGGGACTCGATCCCAGGACGCTGGGATCATGACCTGAGCCAAAGGCAGCCGCTTAACCAACTGAGCCACCCAGGCGTCCCGAGAATACTATTTAACATTCAAGTTTTATTCACACATATATTCATCCAATTTATTTACTTGTTATGTAACTAGTATATACACAAGAAATTAAAAACTCAAGTGTCTGTGTGTTAAGTGTGTAAGGCAGCAACCTAATGAAAGTTATAGATGTACTTTCAGATGTTCTTCCAATATGTTTTACTGGCTAAACCAGAATCCCCTTTTGTAATGCATCTGGTCTACTGCTGTCTACTTCTAAATATCTTCTTTTTAAGACAACAGATATATTCTCTTTCTTTTGATTGCCAATCTGATTCATGAACATTCATTCATTTATTCATTCCCTCATTCATTCAATAACCTTTAAAGTGACACCTTTATTTCATTGTGCTTGTACAAAATGGGAAACCAGGATGATAAGACTCAGACTCTACCTTCCAATGAATTATAAACCATGTGCAATTAAATAAAAGAAACTGGGCTTTGGAAAAGAAATTATATCCGAAGACATACATGAAGGATATTAAAAGCTATGAGATTATATGGAATCCAAAGATGAACCCTAAGCACTCTAGAGTTAAGAGGTCAGTGGATGAGGGGGATTTCCAAAAGTATACTGAAAAGAGGCAGCCAGTGAGTTAGGGGGAAAACCAAGAGAATGTGTTCTGGAAGCCAAGTGAAGAAAATGTATAAAGGAGAGGGAAATGGTCAGCTTTGTCAAAAGCTACTCATGGGTCAAGTGAGAAGAAGGCTGAATATTGATCATTGGATTTAACAACACAGAGGTCAGTGGTGTTCTTGTAGTAGAACGGTAAATAGAAAAACTTACTAGAACATGTGCAAAAAAGGAGAAAACTAGATGGAGACAACAGGTATCAACAAGTATTTCAAGGAATTTTGATGTGAAAGTGAAGAGAAAAAGAGAAAAATTTCCTGGAAAAGTAAATAGTGTCAAGAGAAAGTTTTTGTAAGTTGGAATAAATAATGGCAACAGCATATGGTAGCTGATGGGAATGGTTCAACAGAGAGGCAAAATTTGCTGTTGCTGCATATAGAAAGATGTCCTTGAGCAGGTAAGAGAGAATGAGATCTATTGCACAAGGTGAAGGATTGGCATTAGCCATGAACATAGGAAGGAAGACAAGTGTGTTATGAATACAGAAGCAAGGAGGTGGTAGATTGGATTGAGTAACTTATGAAAGTTTGAATAGAATCTGAGTGACCCCGTTTCCTCTGGGAAATAAGTAACTTTGCCAGTGATGGGGAGGTAGAGGGAGGAGCCATTAGAGATCTAAGGTGAAGGGAATGGTATGAAATATGTATCTAGGAAAGTGAGAGGCAATGGAGGAGAAAAATAAAGTAAGACAAGGGCCAGCATCAGGACCCATTTGAGATTAGTGAGCATGACTTTAACATTAGACCAGTACACTTCATTTTAGGTTGTTCTCTGGAAATGGTTTAGGCAGAGTTGGATTTAATCAGAATTGGAGTTTTACCAGTAGAGTATGATAAAGTTAGAGGGAAGGAAAGAGAGTGGTACACATGTGTAAGAAGGTAATTAAAATGATGGCACATGGAATTTAAACTAGGCAATTGGGTATAGGGGTAATAGAAAGGTAATATAATAAATGGATTAGTAGTCTCAAAGAGAACAACTTTTTATTAATTAGGATATTAGAAGGAATGAGCAGGAAAAAAGTTGGAAACTATGACTAGAGAATGAGGTGCTTAAAATTGTGGTTAGAGTGGGGTTTCCATAAATGATAGTGAGAAGATAACTGGAGTTGGTAGCTGAATGAAAAGACCATGGGAGGAGAGGAAGTCAAGCAATCAAAAGTCCAAGGCATTGTAAGAAACATTTGTGTGGCTACTGAAGTAGAATGAAGAATGTTTTACAGTATGGTAAGAGCCAAAATCTTCAAGAACTTAAAGGGAAGAATGATATGGAGAGGGGGTACTAGAAAAATGTGTTTATAGTAGATTCCATAGTCTGATAACATGGAATTCAAAGTTTAAGGTTTCAGGGAGAAGAAAGAGAATTATTTGGAAGTGGTAATGAAATGCAAATGGGGTATTTGCATTCCAGGGCACTTTCCAGAACCGGTGGTATGAGAGGTGTCAAAAAGAGAAGAGCCACCACTTGAGAAGGTTATAGGGGATAGAGTGTCTTCACAAGAGAGCCAATTTTCAGTGGAAACCAGAAGATAAAGGTCACATTCAAGAGGAGACTGAAGATAAAGGGGACTATGCTTATGACTGGCTGAGAGCTCCAGAGGGCACAGTGTGCTAGGGAGGAGTCCGGGATGGGAACAGAAAGATGAATATACAGGGCCTTCTGAAAATTAGAGACCGAGACATGAGAGGCCCAGGTTTTACCTGGGGTGTGACCAAATAGGACTGGTGCTGAGCAGGAGAGTGGGGGAGACCTGTCAGTGGTATGGGAGAGTGCCTTGTGTATGGCCTGCAGAACTAAGAATATACTATTGGGAAATAAACATGTTTAACAAATGATGTTTGATGTTCGTAAGTGAAAAGGTAGGATGTGAATAAGAATAGGGTCTAAAAAAAAAAAAAAGAATAGAGTCTAACTTTTTGCTAGGAAATTCTGCTTTAGATCATTTGCAAATTGATGATATTCTGTAGAAATTTTGCCTAAGCTGATCTTAGCTTATAAAAGAAAAGGCCTTTTAGGGATTGTCTTTTATGAGTTTTGTCAGATCTAGGCTGATAACTGTGGTTCCAAAAATTCACATGTGTTTTGACATTGACCTCATGGGAAAATCTGGAGTTTCATGTAATATGATTTGTTTTCCCCATATTTTCCTTCAGTTCTCCAGAGTCTAATAATATTTTGCTTTATTGTGGTAAAAGGAACTTTGTTCTCTGGGCAAATTTTCTGGTCCATGCATAAGATTTAATTTCTCTAAAAATACATATATACTATGGGGCACCTGGTGTCTCAGTTGGTGGAGTATGTGACTTTCAATCTCAGGGCTATAGGTTTGTACCCCACATTGGGTATGGAGATTATTTAAACAATAAAATCTTAAAAAATACATTTATGCTCTTAAATTCTCTGCTTATGAATAAAAACCAGGTAATTGCCAACTAAATAATAGCAAATTGTTTAAGTCTCTGAACTTTTTAACTTTTCTTTCATTTCTTGCATCCTTTTCTGACTTTTTAGCAGATTCTCTTCATTGCCATTTTTGGGGCTATGATGTTCAGTTTCTGTCTTTATTGGTTTCTTATCACTTTTTCCTGATTGAGATTAATAATTTCATTGTCCTCATGTTTACATTTCAGTTTGTCTTGACATTAACGTGCATTTGAATTTCTCCTGGATCAAGATATTTTCTTCTTCTCCGTTTAATTCTAATTTTTAATTTTCATTTGTTCTTATAATTATTACTTTTATTCTTACAAATCTTTTGAGCTTCTTTACATAAGTTCTTGCTTGAGTGCAAAGCTGCAGAGGAAAGACATTGGTAATTCCAAAATAATCTAAAAATTCTTTTTAATCATGACTAGGTAAAAATACTTTCTTGGAGACATTTACTTTAAATAAATTTCACTAATATGATAAAATCAGGGATACAGCAGGGGAGAGTACATCTGTTTTTTCTTGGGGGTTGTTGTCCTCTCTTCTAAACAGGTGGAAATAATAGCCACTCCTTTCATCACTCAATTGACCTCCTCCAGTACCCTTTTTTGCTTTGGTTATCTCATTAATTCTTTTCTCCTCTTCACTTAATCTTGGATCATGGCAGGTCCAAAAGGAGTGTAAAGTTGTTAATGAAGAGGAAAAATTCATACTTATTTTTCTTCTTGTTCAAAATGTTGAATTTGGGTCAAAGCAGAGAAAGCGGAGCCATTAACAGTCTTTAATTTTATGTGTATTTATTTATACTTCTATTGGCTACAGTTAGCAGACTTAGAAACATGTGTGGACCATATTGAAAAATCAAGTTAAAAAGCAGTACTTAATTGTTGATACCTAATTGGATGATATTTAACTTTTTAAGTTTCCTTGATTCAGGGTGTGGTATTTTTCAGCCACTACATTGAAAATGAACCTTTTCCTGATATTATTAGATCATTATTAGATCCTTAATAGCCAGGATCATAAGATAAACTACTCAATTTTTGCTTTAGGGATAAACTTGTCTCAGGAACTGGACAGGTTAAAGAGTCCAGTAAATGAGGCATCCAAATGACAGAGCAGTCTCAAAGACACAAAAGTAAAGACTGCACCTCTGATTTATTTTTTTGGATGACTTGCAAATCATTGTTCCTCATTCTGAGTTACACATTCATTCTTTTTTGTATATGTGCTAAGGCCATTGGTAAAATTAACAGTCCCCACCAAATGACTTACATATACCACAATTCTTGCCTAACACGTTAATTTTGTAGTTTAGTTCTCAACCGGGTTCATCCTTTTCTTCCCCTTCTGAGTTTGTGAAGATGCTGTTTTCACACACCCCTTCACAGTAACCCACACTGTTGTATTGTCTACAGTGATGCTAGTCCTCATTCTATGGAACTTCCTTTGATTGACCGGACATTGTGAAAAATGAGGCATATGAAGTTGGCTTCTAGAACTCTCATTTTCTATTTCAGTATTTCCCTTCCTTGTAACTGAGATTCATTTTCTCATTGCACAGTTCTCTTCTGGTATACCTCGTTGCCTCATACTTCATTTTGTGGATAGCCTCATGGCTCCATACCTGTCTCTTCCAGATTCCATTTTTTTGAAACTTTATGGTTCTGCATTCCTTAGTAGATGTACTCTGTACTTGCTGTAACTTGAAAGCTAAAGCATCTTGAAGACTATAGAGTTCTACTGGCAAAGTCATAGCTGCAGACATCCTAGTTAGCTAGTTTTACCTAAGCTTTTACCACACAAGGCCCTTACCCGCATCCCCAATCCTGGCACTTGTCTACCATATTGAACCACTTAAAATTCAGCCACTGCACTTATTCACATCATTTAGCCTCTGTTTGAAAGGTTCTTTCCCACCCTTTTTCACCATTCTGTTCTGCATTTAGTCTCTGCTTAAATATTCCCAGGGAACATTTCCTTGAACTTTCTTGATCTGCAAACATTTGAGTCCTCATATCACACTGTCATCACCCCTATTTAAGCGTGTAACACACTGGATTGAAATCACCTGGACATTCATCTTTTATTATTTGGCTATAAACTCCTTAAGATAAAGCACTATGTCTTGTTCACCTTTGTTTGAGCAGCACATTGTTGGAGAAGGGAGGGAGGGGATAAGTAAAAGAGAGAAGGAAGTTAGTTATACAACTAAAGAAGCCTAAAGAGTTATGGGTCTTTTCTTCTACCTTTAAACAGACAAAAGTAAATATTTGCTGGAAAACCTTCATAAGATGAAGGATAGGGACATAAATCTGAAGTTTTATAGTTATGGCATAAAATAAAACAAATTATCTTTGTTCTGACCTATTCATCTCAATGTTTTTGCCTAATTTACTTCTTATGGTTCTTTTAGAATTTTATATCACTTTGATATGCAAATGTTAGATCCATGCATTGCTCTGGGAATATATTTCATATTTTATTGATTATAAGATGCCATTAATACTGGAGAACCCAATATATTATATAAAACCACATAAAATATGTAAGTTATAAAATACTTCATAACTTGGGAGTTAAGTTATGAAAAATGTGTATTTTAGGATTAAGGACTATAGTAATAATACTAATAGTAAAATCTAACACTTACTGAATGCTTACAAAATGCCAAGTACTTCAAATACATTATAATACTTAATTCTCAAATTACCCCAGGTGGTAAATCTACTATTATTATCATATTACATACAAGGAAATTAAATGCACAGAGAGGGGTGTGCGGAGGGGTATAGTGTGGGTAAGTAGAGAGAGGAAGAGAGAGAGAGATTGATTGTAAAGAATTGGCTCACATGATTATGGCAAGTCCAAAATCTGCAAAATAAGTCATTAGGCTTGAGACCCAGGGAATGGTTGATATTACAGTTCAAGTCCAAAAGGAGAATTGTCTTTTCTTTTTTCTTTTTATTTTGTTACGTTAGTCACCATACAGTAAGTACATCATTAGTTTTTGATGTAGTGTTCCAAGATTCATTGTTTACATATAACACCCAGTGCTCCATGCAATACGTGCCCTCCTTAATACCCATCATGGGGCCAACTCATCCTCCCAACCCTCTCCCCTCTAAAACCCTCAATTTATTCTTCAGTGGAGATCAGTCTTCTTCTATCCAGACTTCAGCTGAAGGAGGGTAATCTGCTTCATTCAAATCTGCTGATTTAAATGCTGACCTCATCTAACAAAAATATTTTCACAGAAACATCTAGAATAATGTTTGAACAAATATCTGGGTACCGTGGCCTACCCAAGTTGACATATAAAATTAGTATCCCAAAGTTCACTGAATACTTTTGTATGCAGTACAACAAATTACATTGTTCCATGGCATACACTGGAAAGGAATTTGACTAGTACTGAAGTAAGTTGCTTTTATATAATCAAACAAATTTGACATGTTTAATAAATCATCAGGTAGAATACTCTGAGTTAATGTTATATTGTCTCATGGTATTCTAAAACTCTTTGCTGCTATCTTATTGTTGCCAAATATGACTTTTTTGTTTTCTGTAATGTATGAGTAAAAGTATGAAGACTGCTTTAAATGTTATCATTTTCTCCATAGTGAAAATACAACAGTGATTGATGGGAGTTGAAACCACTGTTACTTCCATCAAATAACTAGAGAACATATCTAGAATAGTTCTGTATTTGAAAAAAAAAGCTTAGCAATAAAGCTGATAGAATGATATTATGTTATGCATACTATAATTAAACATTAAACAATAGCTAATCATAAAAGAATAATTAGAATATTTGTTAATAATCTTCCTGTTTATGTTTCAAATATGAAAATTAAGTGTTAAATTACATTTCTTCATTGATTACAAATTCCTTGTAATTGGAGCTATTTAAAATTTAATAGCAATATTTGATTTGGTCTGGTTTTTAATTTCACACCAAGGATTTCAGCTCATTACTTTCCTAACATAGCATCTTTGACTAAGACATGATGTTTTACTTAAGCAGAGGACTGCCCTTGGAAACAGAAGTAGAGACAGAGCTATTTCCTGTATTTTAAAAAAAAATTTGTTTATGTGTTTGAGTTAGACAGAGAGGGAGAGAGAAAACATGAGCGGGAGGTGGGGGGCAAAAGGAGAGGGAGAAGCAGACTCTCCTCTGAGCAGGGAGCCCAACCCCGATAACCTCCAGCCCACAACCCTGGGATCATGACCTGAACTGAAGGCAGACACTTAGCTGAGAGAGCCACCCAGGAACCCCTATTTCTTATATTTTTAAGTGACTTTCTGTGTGGTTGACATTACTTTCCTCACAAACTGTGGTGTTGATATTGTTCTCTTTCCCACTAGAATAGGGAAGATGAATCACAAGGAAAAAAATCTTCCCTGTTCATGTTGTACAAGCATGATAGTTGTTACTTGATTGATTCTGAGGACTATTTGAGAACTCATTGATATTTGCCTATTTATTTAGACTCATTGTCCACCTGAAGTTTTCACCAATTTATCCTATTCCTGGTGTTGTCCTCCAGGTATCTGCATGTGGCTGTTTGAAAGATGAACTTCTGTGCTGCATTTGGGTTAGAAAATACTGAGTTACAGCCTTTATTTTAGTAGTTTGCAAAATACAAAGTGACTGTAGCTTTCTGACTAAGAAGACAAGCTATGCCATTTGGCAAGTTTAATGAGCACAAGACTGGTGAGATCATTCCTAGAATTATGGGTTAATAATCACTAAGATGGTGGCTTCATTTATACCCTGGATGAGCAAACCTGTTTAATCAGCTTTATGTTTAACCTAGCTCTTGGTAAAAAGTTACATTCCTGGTAGATTAAACACATTTTGTAGTTTCAGGTGAATAATTCTGAGAGCCTCTTGCTCCTCCTCAATAAACATTAAACAGAAAAACTGTCATTCAAGATAAGAAGGAAAAGAGTATGTATAAACCAAAAGAATCTCACTTAAATCTTTTGCACACACCTCCCACCATCCAGTCTCCTAACAGCCTGGCTCTTTGTGTTCTTCCTTCTGTTGGTGGAATGAGTAATACTCCACACAGTTTATGGAAGTTGCAGAGCATGTGTGTCAACAAGATTCTTTTCTCTCAAGACTTGTCATCAAATACCATGGTTTCCTATATAGTTTCTTTTCATTTTAAGCAAAGCTGACTCAAAGTTTAAAGCTTCTAATTTTTCTTTCCACACTCTGGTTTCCCACTGGTTTCACAGTTATGGTCATTTAAAATGTGTATCTGCATATCTATTTCAGAGAACTTGAAGCAACATTCTGCGCTCTTTGATGAATCTCATTCAACTCCATACAGTGCCTACACCATCCAGCCATCCTATTTCATTCCCAGTTAATGCTCCAGTATGTCATTGTTGGTGCCATTGCTTTTAATCTAGCACTTTCCAAACCTTGTCAGTGTCCCAGATTAAATCATTCAAGAATGTAAATGTGACTTTTGTAGTTATCATGGGCCTTTGGATTATTTAAAAATTCTAAAACTTTAGGGGCACCTGGGTGGCTCAGTGGGTTAAAGCCCCTGCCTTTGGCTCAGGTCATGATCCCAGGGTCCTGGGATCCAGCCCCACATTGGGCTGTCCGGTCAGCAGGAAGCCTGCTTCCTCCTCTCTCTCTGCCTCTCTCTCTGCCTGTCTCTCTGCCTATTTGTGATCTCTGTATGTCAAATAAATAAATAAAATCTTTTTAAAAAAAATTCTAAAACTTCAGTTTTATTCTAAAATGTGATAATGTATATTAAATACCCAATTGACTTTCCCATAGTAGGCAGTTAAAACAAGCAAATTGTCGTAAGTCGTGTCCCTCCATGGACTTTTTAAAAAATTTACATATAATGTATTATTTGCTTCAGGGGTACAGGTCGGTGAATCATCAGTCCTACACAATTCACAGCACTCAGTATAGAACATACCCTCCCCAATGTCCATAACCCAGCCACCCTATCCCACCCCCCACCCCATCCTCCAGCAACCCTCAGTTCGTTTCCTGAAATTGAGAGTCTCTTATGGTTTGTCTCCCTCCCAACCCCATCTTGCTTCATTTTTTTCTTTCCCTACCCCCCACGACCTTCCATGGACTTTTATTTAAGTATGGACCACTCTTTAGTCAGCCTCTAAAGAGGCATATAGACCTCTGGATTCAAGTGTTCATCTTAGGAGAATTTCATCCATCTTTCAGCTTTTAACTCCCAATAAAAATTGTTTATTCATAGAATGTTAGAACTGAAAGTCCTGGAGGCTCCCTAATTCTTTTATATATGAAATTTTACAGTTTTTCCTGATATTGGTTAGTGTGCTTCTTTAAGTGTATTACCAATTGTTATTCTGGTCCGTTCCTGCAAATGTATGAATAGTTCACAGTGTACAGGGATGTTGTGAAGTGATACTGGATGATATTTGTTTGGTGCTTTGTGCTATGAATGTGTGCTTTAAGCCTGTTCACCTATACCTAATAGCTACTGAACACTTATTTGGGGAATATTTTATGATACTTCAACATTCATGGAAACATACATATTCTGTAGAGCCTTTTTGTTTTCATTCACACTGAAACTAGCCTGTTCCAAGAAATACAGAGTAATTATGACCTTTGGCACAATGGTAGTATTAATTTTTCTCAGAAACTAGCTGTTGGCTTGACACAAAGGATATCAAGCTGCCTTCTCTTTTATTGAAATTCAAAGGAATGTAGAGCACTGTATTCAATACTCAAAAGGAAGTGCTTCATTTTAATAGAAACAGTGCATTTCTAGTTCCTACCAGAAATTGCTAATAAATCTTAACCCTACCCATTTTACAGAGCATGATTTCCTGTTAAATATGAAGCTATTTCAACAACCAGAGTATCTCTATGGGAGGGATCTACAGGACTGTCTTGCTTCATGCTCTTGTTACTTAATAATGATAACTAAATTTCCATAATATTTCATTCTTCAAAGAGGGAATTTATATATTTTATCTTATTTAATTTTCACAATGATCTGAAGAGAAAGGCAAGTGTATGATTGTGACCATAGTAAGTGAAAGTCAGGTGTCACAGGAGGTAGAGATTGAACTACAGTCCTCAGCTCACTTCCATAGGCAGCACTAGCAAAAGCCATTCCCATCGTTTTTATTTGCCTTTTTCAGCCTGCACTCCTCCATCGCCCCATTTTTCCAGATTACTCTCTTACACTAAACCATGAATCTCAGCCTTTCTCCTGTCTCCACAAGCTCCCCAATGCTTTTCTGAGGCATGATTAACTTTCCTGAAAATGCAGGGTCATGTTGCATAGCAACAGGTTTCTGCCATTTCCCTGGCTCTTCACCTCACAAACTACTCCTTCCCAAAGTCCACAAGCCTCACACATGTTCCTCCACCTCATACAGATGGGGAAAGTTAGGTTTAAGAAGTGTAAATGATGAATCCAAATGATGAAGCACGATGTGAAAGCCATGTGTCTCATTACAGTTTCAGGGCTCCAGTCATGACTTCAACAATATTAACAGTAACCATTTGTTCAGCCATTACAGTTTGCATAGACATTTAATTTGCATTGACATGTTTTAATCTGTTTAATAAACCTATGAGGGAAGTATTATTATTCCATTTTGCAGAAGCAGATATGGATACATACAAAATTGCCTTACCTAGGGCACTATTTGTTATTATTTAACTTTACCCTTTCCTTTGAGATTTCACTTACATATAATTGATTTCAACTACTAACTTAGGAGTTGAAAGTAGTCTGGACTTTTTTTTCTTTTTCTTTTTTTAAAGACTGTATTTATTTATTTACTTAGAAAGACCACAGGCTGGGTTGGGGAGGAGGGACAGAGGGAAAAGGAAAGAGAATATTCCACAGGCTAAGCTCCATGCTGAGCGTGGAGACCGTTGTCACAGGGCTTAATCCCACAACAACCCTGAGATCCTGACCTGAGCAGAAATTAAGAGCAGGTGAATCAACTGATTGAGCTACCCAGGAGCCCCTTCCAAGGATTTCTGTTAATAACTAGGAACTTACAGTCTCATGGTCACTTCTTTCAATAGCCTTTGATCTCAGCTGAATCTCATATTCTAGTCTGGGTGATATGTCTCTCAGCTTCAGTGCAACCCAAATATGAAAAATAGTCCTTTTTATTTATTTGTTTTTAGCTTTTTATAAAAACCAAACCCAACTACTCTGCTCAGTGGGGAATCTGCTTTCCCTCTCCCTTTGCCCCTCCCCCCACTTATGCTCGCTCTCTCTTCCCCTCTCTCTCTCTTTCAAATAAATAAAAATAAAATCTTAAAAAAATCAAATACTCTAAGAGCAATTTAATAAATATTATAGAACATTAAAAAAGGGAGTGGGGTGCCTGGGTGGCTCAGTTGTTAAGCATCTAGAAGCTAAAGGAAGTGACATGGAAAATTTTCACAACTAATGTACATTTTGCTAGTCAGCTTACTAAAAAAAATTTGTTTCATTTTGCTAATATTTGAGTTAATAATGGATTCAGTGCTGTAACTTTTACAGTTAATCTATATTCTTTTTATTATAAAATACTGCTTCATAAAATTATTCCTTATTTAGCTTTGATAATGATTGATGTATCTATTCATAAAGTTTTAACCATAGAATAATTTAGAGAATTTTATGACATCAGTGTTCCTCACTTTTGGCCTCAGGGCCTGCTTGCATTCTTAAAAATCACTGAGGAGGGGGCGCCTGGGTGGCTCAGTGGGTTAAAGCCCATGGTCCTGGGATCGAGCCCCGCATCGGGCTCTCTGCTCTGCGGAGAGCCTGCTTCCTCCTCTCTCTCTGCCTGCCTCTCTGCCTACTTGTGATCTCTGTCTGTCAAATAAATAAATAAAATCTTTAAAAAAAAAATCACTGAGGATTTCAAAGAACTTTTGTTTATATAAATTGACTTTTTTTTAAACCATAATAGAATTTAAAACTGATAATTTAAAAAAATTTGCTTATTAATTCATTGAAAAATATAAGCCAATTACATGTTAACATAAATAAGATTGATTTATGAGTACAGTAGTCCTCCCTCATCCACAGAGACTATATTCCAAGACCTCCCAGTGGATGCTTAAAACTGCAGAAAGTACCAAAACCTATATGTATTCTATTTTTCCTATATAAAGTTTAAAAATTAAACTCTCTAAGAGATTAACAATAACTAATAATAAAATAAAATAATTATAACAATATGCTATAAAAATGTTATGTGAATATGGTCTCTCTCCCCCAAAATATCTTATTATACTAGATTTACTCCTCTTGTGATAATGTAAAATGATAAAAGGCCTATGGGACAACATGAGAGGTGAATGACACAGGTGTTCTGATGCAGAGTCAGGCTACTATTGACCTGACAATACTTCAAGAAGATCATCAGTTTCTGGACCATGGTGGACTTTGACTAAATGAAACCACAGAAAGTGCAACTGCAATCAAAGGGAGACTGCTCTGTAACTGTAGTCTTCCAAAAAATAATGAGAAGATTAGCACTATTTTTTTTACTTTTTCCAATCTCTTTAACAGCTAGTTTAATAGAATAAAATTAGATTCTCATTGCTATCTCTTATTATTATTGAAGTATATGAAGGAAATTCAACTTCATGGAGGCATATAGTTGGAAAAGGAGAGGTATTTGAACCATGTTTTCAGATAAATGTGGATATTCTTCTTTGAGGCCACATCAAAAATTTGACAAATGGTAGTTTCTTAGAGAGTCTTACTGTGTTAGGTGAGATCAGACAAACAATAGGTTGGAAAATGTGTTAAGTCTGCCAAAATTCTAGTAACCTCATTGCACTCTATAATTTTTTTCTGTTGTGTTTCTATTTGTTAGAAATTGTTCCAAGCACTTTAGATCTACTAATTCATTTAATTGTCTAGGTAACTCAATGACAAAAGTGCTGTTATTAACCTCATTTTATGCAAATAAGGAAACGGAGGCTTCTGAATCTCTGAAATGAAATTTCCATGTTTCTGCTCAGTTCTGTTGTTTTCACAGGATAGTAAATTCAAAGTAAAATAAATTTAATGGTAAGGGTAAGTAAGAATTTCAAAGTTACTGATAACCATATGACATCTGGAACACTAATAATACATTGGTAAATTACAAAGGGAGATAACATAACCCTCCTTTAGCAGGCCAAAAATCACTTACTATTCCCTTAGTATGTTTCCAATTATATTATCTATTCAAGTAGAATGATCTATTTTTGATAACTTGTTTCTAATACATTATTTTCCTGAGTATGACATCTAAGAACTACATTAATGGAACTTTTGAATATAATCTAGCACATTGCACTTTTGTGTGCACTTTCCCTTATATTGCTATAAAAACACCTTAAACTAATTTTAAGAATCTGTGTTTGGGATCCTCATAAGAAGACAGCTAAAACAACATAGGTTTTCAGGATTTACATAGCTCTCTAGGATTGCAAAATCTCAAGAACATAGAGATAACAGTTTGGGGTCTTATAATACAAGTTTTTAGAGGAGTTGTCAGGAAAACTTATAGCATGAGGACATATAATTCCTCTCAACGGCACAGGAAAGGAGCAATGAGCACTAGCAGAAGCAGTACCATAAAGAACATTTTTTACTGCAACAAATCTTAATAGTACCTTCTGGGAGATTTCCAGAACAGAGTCAACTGAGAAACCTATGCTCAATAATGGGTGTGTTTTCCCGGGGTCATAAATGCAGATTTGTATAATATGTTGGAAGCCTATTTGTTATTGTATGAATAAAGAATAAGAAAAAATTGGATAGTGTATCCCACCTTAGATTTATCTATCAAATCTTCCTTCTGATAGATAAAATAAACATTAATTAATATTAATTCAATATAATTGAATTATATTGAATTAATTCAATATAATTGAATTAATATTAATTCAAAATAGAATTGGGGGGGGGAGACAAGATGGCGGGGAACTAGGAGGATGCTCTGGTTCAACCTGTCCCCTAAAGTGAGCTGATTACCTACCAAGGAACTCCGATCACTCATGAAATCAGCCTGAGATCAAAATTCTACTCGTCAGGATCTCTACGGGGGCAGAAGACGCCAGTGGGCAGGTAAAGCCGAGCGGGAACACCGGACTGGTATC
>PISX010021892.1:0-32721 GCA_004024625.1 Mellivora capensis
AGTTTCATTCTTCTACATATAGCTGTCCAATTTTCCCAGCACCATTTATTGAAGAGACTGTCTTTTTTCCACTGTATATTTTTATTTCTATGTGTTTGTTGTGCACAGGTCTTCTACAACAGACTGTCATGATGCTGGAACCAAAATTTCAAAGAACTTTTTTTTTTAACAATGTATTTATTTATTTGAGAGAGAGAGCATGCATGCAGATGGGAGGGGAAGAGGGAAAGGGAAAGAGAGAGAGAACCTTATGCAGACTCTACACTGAGCATTGAACCCAACATGGGGCTTGATCTCATAACCCTGAGATCATGACCCAAGCCAAAACCAAGAGTCAGATGCTTAACCGACTGTACCATTCAAGTGCACCAAAAATCTAAAGAACTTTAATGTTCTCATTTGTTCATCATGCCAGTGAGGTAAACAGAAATCACCCTCACAATTTTATAGGTAAGGGAACAGAAAGACACTCAGACCTGTTAAGTCACAGAGCCAGTGCATGATGAAACAAGGCCTACCACATCTAGACCTTCCTTCTTTCCACTCTGCTAGAGATTCCTCAGGGGATACTTTGAGCCTTTTGACTCTAGACACTGTCTTCAGGCTGAATAAATAATGCCTTAAAGTATATATTCTACTACACTTCAAATATATCTAGATTTTGTGATTAATAAATATGAGTTCATTTCAAAGGAAAACTCCCTGAAAGTCTTCTTCTTGGTACCTACCCCAAAGAATAGTTGACTACACAATTTTAAGGAGACCCATACATACAAAGGACGTTTCAGAGAACAAATGTACCATACATATAAAAACAGCACCAAATATATACATATTTTTATATATTAATAAGATAGCAGAGAAAAGATATGGATGGATATGAACTATAGAACTACGAGCAGTTTCTTCCAGGGAGAAGACAAGAAATGGGGCACAGGTAAGAAATTAGAAAGAAGGTACAGTTTCATGGGTTGTATCTAATTTACTCAACAAAAATGTAGACGTATATTAATTATATAACTAAAAAATAATGAACAGTTATATATAAATACATTCAAACAGATACCATGTACCTGAACTCACAAAAGCTTTTTTTGTTTACATTTTATAATTTCTCAATCCACAGATACTAAAAAGACATTTGTTAATGAAAATTGTTGAAGTTTAATGGGCCTCACAATCACATAACTGGGGACCTCTATCCTTAGCCATATGCCTCTTTTAAGTAATTTATGGCTATGCTGCTGAGGATGGAAAAGCAATATGGCATTTACTGTGAATTTAGTCCTTGATGTATCAAGTCCATGACTAAGGCTAGTAGATCACAAAGAGGTGTGCATTAAGTAAGCAAGAGTCATATGAATCTGCCATTGCCACAAACATTAATGTAAGAAAGGCAATATATCAGAGGTCCTCACTGTGAAAACAGTCTTTATTTGCACATGGACCAATAAAATGGGCAAAATGCTAAGATCAAATAACTAAAAAAAAAAAATTACACATCTTTACACATCTTTCTTGTATCTTTCTCACATATTATTTCTTGTCTTTGGAGATTCTTGCTCCCTGATGAAGGTTAGGCATGCTGGGTATTTCTCTTACCACTGAAAACAGCACATCCTGTTTTTCCCTTAATTCTTGAAGTTTTTGTTTAAAAAAAAAAAAAAAGGAGGGGAGGTAGCCCAATAGTAAGGCTATTGAAACCTAGCCCTCCTTCTGGGAGAAATTCTTACAAATACAGACTGAAGGACCTTTACATTCAAATCATTTATAGCTACTAAAGACCCTGTGGTACTCCAGGAGGGCTCATGGTGAAGGGGCCCAAGAAAATACAATAGGGGAAATGCACAGAAACAATCAGATATCAACTGTGAAAGAGCAGTGCAAAAACCTACATATACCCACTGCTGACAAATGGTTCAGCCTCCCTCATTCCAGTAATTTTTTTCAGACCACCATGAGTGCACCTTTGTCAGAATGAAAAAGGAACACTAGCCAACACGTACCTTTAAAATGGGAAATGTCTTTAAAGTGAGAAGGTCAAATTCTTCAATAAATATAAATCCATTTATATATCTGGAAGTAGCCAGAAATAAGTTCTACAATGCCAAGCTAAAACAGTCAGGTAAAATTGGACTCTTGCAATAATCTGCAAACTCCTCTCCAGAGTATCAAGAGCCCTCAGGAGCATGCAAGAGTCTAGACTACTTGATAAAGCCTCACAGAGAACCACTTTGCACTTTGAATTAAACCAGGTTAAAAAAAAAAAAAAAATCTATCAAGGCAACGGGCAAGTCAAAACATTCATGGATATCAGTGCTGTTCAGTGAGGTCTAGACCCATGTTTCTTAGTGAAATCCCTACATGATAGGACTTAGAGAAAACATTTCTTATCAAAAGAAAGAAATTTCCTCAGAAATCCTGGGAGAAATTCTCCAAATGCTTGTTTTAGAAAACAACTTCCCATCACTTAAAAAAAAATATTTCCTGCTACATGGCCATTTTCATACAGATTTAAGCACTTTATACAATTTGCAAATGCTGTTAAAGTCATTTCTCAGACCTTGGGTGATGATCACAAAGACTGCAGTACCTCATGGGACCATGGAAATTGAAAAGCTCTGTTTTTCAAGTAAGTTACTTTAACTTTAGAAATGCCAACCAGGCAAAGCTCTTAGCTCTTTTTTCAGTTTCTCCATAATAAGCACCATTGTACTCAAACTTTAATGAGTTTTAATATTATCCCTTCAAGCAAGGGCAAGTCTTATATCCACAGAAACATTCTTATGAATCTGAACAGAAGTATCTCATTTACTTTTACCCATTAGATACCATCCTGGCTCAAAGGCTACAATGAAAAGTCATATTGCGTAGGGAATTCAACCTTGAGTTCTCATTCTTTCAGTATGGCTTAGTTGTTCTCAGCTATGCATAAGATCTCCATCTGATATGAAATGGGTTAGTAGTTTGGGCAGATATGGCTAAGAATCAACAGGGAGTAAGAATTAGGTCCAAGATTCCATCAAAAGCATGTATCATCATGCAAGTCAGACTACTCATCACAAGAGTGTTACTGCTACCACGGTCCTTACAGTTCTACCTAATTTTTCCATTTGACACAGAAGGAAGGAAATTATAATGTCAGCTATCATCAGAGGGGCATTTTACTGTAATGCATTCTCTGACTGAATTCTCAGTGCTACAATCTGAGAATCAGATACTATCATTATCCCATTTAGAGACAAGAAAACTGTGGCTGGAAAGACCAAGGACTTCCTTTGGATATCCACTCAAATGTCATCTTATCTGTGAGGTGTTCCCCTTGTAAGACAACAATCTCTCTGACACTCCTTCTCCCTCTTATTCTGCTTTATTTTTCTCCCTGTCACTTATTTCTATCTGACACATTTATATTTTCACTATGTTCCCTTCTAGCAATATGAGCTTCATGGAAAATAGGCTTTGCTTTGTTCACAGCTATATCCCCAGCACAGAGAGTACCTGGCACAGAATTGGTACTCAATAAATATGTGGTGAGTAAAAAGTTATTAAAGAAACCTGCCCCAGGCCACAGAGCTAGTAACTAGTAGACCCAGAATTTGGACCTCGACCTATAACTCTCAAGCACACACTGTGAACCATTTTGCTGTTACTTGAGGTTACTTCATTTTCTAAGGAATCAGCTTACTTCACTAAGATACTTTGCAAGAATTCCAGGCTGTCTTTAATCTTCTCTGGTTGCTTCCTCTCCCCTTGTGGTAGTTACCCTCTAAGGATATTTATTTGAACAAAAGAGGACACATGGGCTGGGGATCCTAGAGGAGGCCCCAAGCCTAGCTAACTGGTTACTGAACTTTTCTACATCTTGCTTCATCAACAAGTATTCTCTCTGCCTAAGCTCTAACTCTATTATTCTAAATTCTTAGAACAAATATTTACAATGTGCTAAAGAATCCCCAGTAATTCCAAATAATGGCAGAAGCCTCCTAATCAAAATTAATTTTAACTGAATTATAATTTTAAAATAACTGTGTTTATGTTATATCCACTTTCTGCATGCCCAAGCCCCTCCGTGCCAAAAAAATAATGTTTTTTAAATTCTTGATAGAAAAGTCTACAAGAAAATACAAAAAATATTAACAGAGTTGGTATTTGAGACCAGTAATGACTTTTTTTCTTCTCATGTTTCTATATTTACCAAATAACCTTTGTAACAGAAAAATATAGCTTATCTTAAAAAGAAATCTAAAGGGGCGCCTGGGTGGCTCAGTGGGTTAAGCTGCCTTCTGCTCAGGTCATGATCCCAGGATTCTGGAATCAAGCCCCACATAGGGCTCTCTGCTCAGCAGGGAGCCTGCATCCCCTCCCCCCACCTGCCTCTCTGCCTACTTGTGATCTGTCAAATAAATAAATAAATCTTAAAATAATAATAATAAATAAATCTAAAAATAAAATAAAGGTATATCCGACATAATTTTAAGACAAATGGAGTTTTATCAAGATGCAACAATTCATTCATTCTATAATTTATTAAGTATCATTATGTGATAGGCACTGTAGTATTCCTCAAAAAAAAAAAAGAATATCAGTCTTTAATTTATAAAGTGTAGTAACACCAAGAGTCCAGGACAAAAGATTTTGCTAGATTTGTTTCCATTTTATGAATGGGCAAATTTAATGATAAGATAGGAAAAAAGGGGGCATGGCCTCTTACTCTGACCCTTTAACATTTAACTTTTCCATAAACACCTTAGAACTGCCTAGGGATTCATTGTGATTCCCATGATCAATGGATTCTAATTCACCTGAAGAGTCTACTTAATATTGATTCAACTCTAGAGTAAGCCATGGATCTTAATCAGAAGCTGGACATTTTACCCAATAAATTGAGCAAAATGTTCAGTTTGGAATCCTTCCCCCTTCTTTTATCCCATTCTGGTGGTCCCTCTGACCCTCTCATTCCCCTGGTCCCTGGAGACTCTGTTCACACAGATTTTTTTTTTTTTAATCAACCGGTGATTTTAGCCCTATCAAGAGCCAGCTTCACAGTGCCTATCCTCTCAGATTTGGCCAAAGCAGAACAACGTGACTAACAAGAGAAGAACAAGAAGAAAGCAGTCAGGCTTTTCTGTAGCCCCAATTTATTGAGTCATTAATGGTCTTGGTGTCACCTAGTCTTCCAAAAACAACAGGGCAGTAATTAGCTTGGCTTGGCCAGTTAGCAGCCCTCAATAAAAAGCAATAAAATGGAAAGACAAAAAATAAAATAGGTTTACAAGAAACATACCTTTAAACATTTTATTATCATTTAAAATGAAAAGGTTTAGACTTTTAATTACATAATTAATAGCCCAAAAAGCTACTTGTCTGGACAGAAGGCATACCAACTTCAAGCACCAGAGCAAGGGTGCCTAGGAGCAACTTGGGCACAGGAAGGTGCAAATTATAAATTCGTTTATGGACAGCAACAATGTCTAAAAGCTTCTGATCTCCCTCCTGAATTTTCTTCCAGAGAGGAGTAAGTATTCTGCTGTCCCCAAAGGAGCCACGAGGACTGGCAGCCTAGGAACCTCACAAGGCAATTAGCAAATTATCTTTTACCTTCAGTAAAATAACACTTAAATTTTGGACTTGGTGCCCACTTCACAAACACCCTTGTTATGTTTTCAGTAAATAAATATAATTTCAGTACGTGTGTATTTATGTGTATATACACACATATATATTTATTTATATTTATATATATAATACACATACAAATCCATGAACCAACCACAAAATCAAACATAAATATCACTTTAGTTTAGCATCAATGTTAATATCAGTTTAATTATTCAGATTTTTTTCCAAGGTCATCTTGACTTGCAATGTTACAATGTAGAACTGAATAAGTCTTAGATGTTTGAAGCTAGGAGTGAGACAGTTGGGTCTTCTCAAAACCATTGTCTAGTTCATCTCCAAATCCATATCCTCATGAGCAAAAAATAATGTTCCCATAGTTACTGAGAATGGTATTGGTCCTGGTGACATTATCCCTCCCCATGGTCACATTTGAACAGGTACTGCTACTACAGTATCTTGAGTGAGGGTAGGAACAGTGAGCTGTGATGAGACCCTAATTCCAAGCTAAAGGTAAAAGAGAGAAAACCAAGAAATGAGGGAGCCAAAGCTAAAAGAACAAGACCACGTAAGATGTGAGCCCTTAAGGGGAGTGGCCAACAGTCCAAACCACAGTGTGCAAAGGAGCAAGGTAATCTAAGCTCAGTACAGAGCAGCATGAAAGGTGCTCTGAGATGCTGAGTGTATGCAACACTTGGAGACCCCAGACAGACAAGTATCAACAGAGGATTCTAGAATATCTTAGCTCAGTGCAGGACCTCGCCCAAGAAAAAAGTCTCTATAAAGAGTTGAGGATGTATAGACTGCAGCTAAGTAAGCAGGCTACACTTCAACCCTAGTTCTAAAAAGACAAAAAGTAAGGAATGAGAAGGCCAAAGCTCATATAACAAAGGCTATGCTCATGGCTATAGTGAGGGCAGAGAAAGTCAGAGGTAAAGCAAGAAGAACCACAGTGGCTAATACCTTCAAAGCCTTGACCAAGATCGGCTCAGAACTAGAATCTGTTGGTAGAAGTTTCCTGATATTGTGACAGAGCTGAGGGGAACTGAGGGAAATCTGTAACTGAAAGGCCCTAATGGGAAAAAATGTATTGAAAAAACTATAATATAGTTCTTAAAATCTGACATCTACCCTAGGCTGAGGATAGGTGGATAACTGCTTTTAAACCTTTCATGTTTCCTAAAAGTGAGCATTTGTGTGAAAATCAATACTCTGAATTCCCCAGTATGTTTCTGCTACAATAGACAAGGAACATGACTCCTCAGAGCACAGGCCTGGGTATATCTCCTTAAATATCAAGATGATTAGAGGCAAGGGCAACTGTCTTCCAGGTCTACGTGGAGCCACCCTCCAAAGCCAGAAGAGAATAATTAAGACTAGGAATCTTAACAAGCCATCATCTTGACACTATAAGTGAATCCAGTGGTTGCATCTGCTCCTGGCCAGGAGTTTCCTAACCAGCTTCTGGATAAATGCTTAGTTAACATTATTTTTACTCTGTCTAGATCTGTGGTTAAAAGGTTAGTCATGTTCTGTTTTACAACATGAGGGGAATTTGGTTCCTTGGAAACAGAGTGGCTAACACAGACCATAGGCCAGTGGTTTTCAATTCAGGCAGCACATAGAATCATCTGGAAATGTTTTTTTAAAAAACAGCAGTGTCAGGGCTCCACCTCTAGAGATTCTGACTTAATTTATCTGGGATAGACAATATGCCACGGAATGTTTTAAAAACTCACAGGTGATCCTTCCGAATAGCTAGGTTAAAAGCAGCTCTTCTCAAACTCTAATGGGCATATGAATCCCACAGGATCTTATAAAATAAGCAGATCTTGATCCTGTAGGTCTGAGGTGGAGCTTCCTAGGTGATGCCCAAGCTGTCTGTAGGCCACACAATGCGACATTAAAAAATGGGGGAGAAAGTGTCAGGAAAGAGGGTCCACAATCATGTTCTCCCAGGAGTGTTGGTAGGTGAGCCCTCCCTGACCAAGGCAGAACACAACCCCACTCACAGGCCTGTGGTTCTGCCCTAATGATGAAGTTGAGCAGATGTTCCCAGAGCTCAGAGATGACCTTCTGAGTTATGAAAATAAGGAATTGTCCAAATATCTAGTAAGGCCTCAAATTAATCTGGAAAACACTAATGGGAATCCCAGAGTGAGCAAGTAAGAGTCAAAACAGTGAACTTTAAAAAAAATGAATCTGCCTTTGTTTCACTTTGGCTCTGTGTTTATGGGGAAACTCCGTAAGCAGAAGCTTGTGTGGCCCTAGTTTAGTCAGATGGTGAGCAGGGACTGTAAGGGAAGAGGAAAAACACCAAAGAAGGAGGGCTCTGTTTACATAGAGTGGCTTACTAGAACCCACTACACAGTTCACTAAATTCCACAGACCTAAAACTTGGTCAATGGGAGATTGGACCCTGTGAGGTCCTCCTGCACTGACTGCCACTCTCCTCTTCTGTCTTCACTTTCCTGACATCCTGCTTTTCTCATCTCCCTTTCCTGATCAGAAAAGTCTACCAGGATGAACTCCAAACTCTGTTTTACCTCTAGATCTGTATAATTCCTCAGCCTTATCTGCCAGGACATTTTCTTTTCTGTCCTCCCAAACTCAGGAGTCACCTCTTCATCAGGGCTATCAGCATGACATTTCCCCACCTGGAACAATCTCCCTTGCACATTTCTATTACTAAATTTCTCCCACTCTTCTCAAGGCCCAGCTCCAGCCCAATCTTCCTCATCAATGACTCCCTCCTCCTCCAGCCACCACACCTTCCTGGGCACTTCTAGAGCTTTCCCTTTCCCCAAATTCTACTTGTTCTGCTGCTCCTCCCTTGTCATCTTTTCATAAGAATATATCTTTCTAACTACATCATAAATTCCTGGCTGGCAGTACTATACCTATATTTTCTTATACCTCCTATACTAAATATGGTTCTATGTAAATGAAAGATGTTGCAGTAAGATTTGTCACACGTTTACCAGAAAATTCACTCAGCTGAAACAGAGATTCCCATGGGCAAGATTCTCAGGAGCTTCCACTCACAGACAAGACTTCCCACAACTAACAAAAGTGTCAGTTGCCTCAATGCCTCAGATCCCTTTCTACTCCTGTTATGTTAGCCATTACGTGGCAACAAACCATCCCTGTTCTGGATTCGCTCAAAGCCCTATGCTTTATACTCTAAGAGTCCTCATGCCCAGCCAACCCTTGTGCTAGGGTGTGCATCCACTTCCCTACCCTAATCTTCAGGTCTGCCCAATTTTCAGTCCTTGTAAGGAAGTCAAAATTCCTTTCAGGATCAGGCCCTCAGTCTGTTCCTCTGAGGAGAAAAACAGCAGGGTGTGGTCAGGAGAAAAGGGGAGACCCAGCCAAACAAATGTCTCCTGGAAAAACTATTCATATAGCTAGAACAAACAGGTATGGCCATTCTACTAGCTCTAAACAGAACTGTGCCAATGCAAGGCTGCAGACAAATATGGAGGAATGCTATCCAATACCATCCATACTGGAACCACTAAACTTTCTATGCAGGGGGAAAAGCCTATCTTTTTTTTTTAAGATTTTATTAATTTATTTGACAGAGAAAGACCACAAGTAGGCTGAGAAGCAGGCAGAGAGAGAGGAGGAAACAGGCCCCCTGCTGAGCAGAGAGCCCGGATTTTGGGGGGGGAGGGGGCCTCAATCCCAGGACCCTGGGATCATGACCTGAGCTGAAGGCAGAGGCTTTAACCCACTGAGCCACCCAGGCACCCCAGGAAAAGCCTATCTAAAAAAATAAATTAAAACAATGGAAATTGTAGATGTGATCATTAGAATGCTCCAGGAGAATACTCTGAAAGTAGACCTCACCTAGGGGTCTTAGGAATATCCCAGTGTACTGGCAGCCCTTGACAAAAAAAAAAGCAAAAGAAAAATGAGATTCATTTGCTACACATTTTGGATTCTCCCCGAGGGCTTAGTGCACAAAGTCCTGCTCCTTTCTCCGCCAGGATACACAACCAAAAATGCTAGTCTCAGTTGCACACGGGCTTGGTTTAGCTAGGTTCTGTGTTGGCCTTGGGCACTACAGGCTGCTCTGAATCCTCCCCCACTGCCCTCAGGCTCCTCTTTTGTTTTGGTTATACTTCTCTCAGGTCTCTGTCCTCCGCATTTCAGACAAATAAGAGAGTTGGGTTCAATCAAGGTTGAGAAGACTTTGCAATTAAACTGCTAATTAAGGAAGTACCAACCTGAAGAAGCTAATTTGCACTGATGTGTTTAATATCTAGCAGCAGATCAGGCATGAATTGAGGTACAGCCCTTTTATGCGTCAGCCAACTGGCCTTTTTTCAGAGCAGCAGCTATCAATAATTCCATGCTGAGGACCATCTGATAGGAAATCAACCACAGGCCCCTGGAATGCCAGCATTCCCCACTGCTCTGTTTTCCCAGTTGTCAGATCTGTTTATAAATTGTCCATTTATAGCAAATCCAGCACCTGCTATGAACACCTCATCCTGCCAAGTGTTGGACTGCATCTCAGAAAGAGCCACTATAGATTTTTTCAGTTCCTTTTAACCTTTCCCAACCCAGGAGTTTGAATATTTGCCTAGGAATTCTGAAGGGGAATATATTCTATATGGAAAAATCTAGTCTATTAAAAGTTAGCATTTTGCTCCATTAAAAAAAAAAGGAACTCATCATTCTCTTGGGAAATATAATGCTCTCTTTCTGAACAAGTCTGACATTGGGACACATTTAAAATAACCCCTAAAATATTCAGCAGGGTAAAAATGCTCTGGGGAAAGTCTCCTTAAGGGAGGCTTTCTTTTTAACTCTATTATATAGCTTTTTAGCTTATTGTCAATACCCCCACTTACCAGACAATGCTGTCTGCTGTTCAAAACCATTATGTAAAATATATTTAAAGACACCTTCCCATTGCTGAAAACCCAATATATATGGCCTAGATTTGGGTTTTTTTCTTGCCAATTATCCATCTGCAAAGTGCCTAGAATTAATTCTCAAAGTTCCATCCCTCCCCCAATCCCAAGATGCTTCTGTTCGTTTTGGTCTTCGCAAAAAAAATAAAAAATGGTATACATATAATATTTGTAGTGTGGGTTCATGGTTTCTAGAGGGTTATGAAGTTCAAACCAGATGTCATGGTGGACAGATATGTGTGTATAACCCTCAGAAATGTGGGGTGACCCCTTGATCCTTCAGTTTACACCTTCCCTCAAAAATCCTTCTCAAGCATAAGACTGTTACTTTTTTTAAGCCACGAAAGGAGACCCTAATTAAGAGCATGTGGCAGAGGCAGCTGGTCTGATGGGGTGGCATTTCTGTTCCCCAGTTCTGCATTCAGCAAAGGGGATAGTCCCATATTTTCATGGGAGGACTTGAGCACTTAATATTTCTTTTTTTAAAATGTTGAGGTATCTGGATACAGAAGATAACTTTTACAAGGTAACTATTATTAGTAGGCCAACAAAGTTAGGCAGTCATGAGATCAGGCAAAACAGAAAGAACTCAAGAAAAAGAATTAGAGGGCATGAAATTAAACACCTATAAAATTAAAAATGCTTGCTCTAGGTAATGGTTTTCCTTTACAGAGGCCAAGGTCTTCAGCATTCTAGTCTGGGATAGCTTTATCTTTTTGTTGCAGTTTATATATATTAAGCTAATCTTAGATTACATACGCATAAATTCTTTCTTTCCAAAATGGAATTGTGATTAATCTGTTACATGTTACTCCAATGCAAATCATCTTTGCTTACTTTTTGGTCATTTGATGCCCATCTGTTTTACCAACCTGGATTCTTTCACTCATCACAGAAGCCAGGCCCCATTACTTGAGATGATCTCTGAGATGCCCCTGCTGGAGAAAGGAATGTGCAAATTAGAAGACTACAAATCAGTTTGAAAACTCAATGACTCCTTCCCATAAATCTGTGTCCTTAATATTAAAAATCATTTGGAGGTGCTGAAAAGAGAACTGATAGCTAACAGAACACAGCAGTCCTACTCTCTTCTGGGCATGGATTAGCAGTTGAGAGGGACTATGCAGATCTAAATCCATATTCTGCTACCAAAAATAGAAAAGAGGAAACCTTTGAAGCCAAAGAAGGCCTAAGAATAACTGTCAGTAAAGAGCTAGAGCTCCATGGGCAGGAAGCAATGCTCAAGTGGCCGTTTTGTGCTGCTTTCCACCCCCCCCCCCCCCCCCCCCCAGTGGCTTTCACATTTATCCTGTTAGAAAGATAGCTTTCAAAGACTTCCCTTTAACACAGACACATAGGCCTTCACAACCCGCCTTTCTACAGCAGCTCAGGGATCTGGCGCTACACATCACTTCCACACAGCCCTTGGGTTTGGTGCGATTTCCCCCCACGGATCATTTCAATCTGTTTAAGGCTGAACAGTGAACTCTTCATAGACCACATTACACAGAGAGCCTCAGTAGGAAATGGTTGGCCAAGCAAACATTTGTTTCCTGTTTTGCTTTTTATAATTTTACATTCCAACTCAACCTAGCTTTCATCCTTTTTATTCTTTTTATAGTCACAAAAATCAATGCACCAAACCAGTGAAGTTTGTTTGATCTCATGTGCTTCAAATGACACTATAAAACCATACACTTGAATCTATCTTATAAAACATATTTGAGTTAGAAGAGGTTTTTGGGAACAAGACAGTGAGGGCACTTTAAAATGGCCTGTGGGACAGCTGGAGAGGCACAGAGGCTGAGAAGGTTACTAGAAGGAGATCTGGCCAATACACAGTGATAGGCAGTTTAAAGGCCAAGGAATGGAAAATAGGGTAGGAAGGAGAACAGAGAGAAGACAGACATTGAGGAAGATGATGGAGCCTCCTCTAGCCCTGCGGCATCTTATGCAGATTAGGAAAAGCAATCCTTTGAGCACACATAAACTGATGTGAAGGTGCATGGCTGGATTTCAGCCCTCACTCTTCCTTCCCTTTGGACAGGTGCCTTTCTGCAAGGCACAGACTACACCATACCACATCTGGGGGAAAATGTGGACAGGAGACTGAAAGACACAAATGGGGAACTTTAGACAAACTGACCAAAAAAAAAAAAAAAAAAAGTCACGGATGCTTCTGGTAGCATACAGGAAATCCTGTTTTGAATCAAACAATTTTGCTGGTGAGCAGGGGTGGGGGAGGATTGGCAAAATTGATTTCTGCAAACTAACTATATCAAAACATTCCAGTAGGATGTTTTATCTTTTGTTATGTTTCATACAATGCATGTATTGTTCATTTTAAGAGAGGTTTGCATTCATCACATCTAATGAATATCTTCCATGATTAATACAACTCATATTTATTTGTCAGGATCTAGGCAAATAGAAAAATTCTAGCATAAATTGCTGGAACTTGTTAAAGATGAGCACAGTTCATAGGTTGAAAGTTGGGGGTGCTTAACTGCCTTTATCTCAAAGTTCTTGAATGTCTTATTGAAACAACTGGTTAGGCTTCAACCAAAATAAAAACATAATAACCCCCACCACTCAGACAGACTGCTTTTTCAAGGTCCTGGCCTCAATCTGTACTCTATAATCCTTTATTAATCTGCTTCAGTTAGGTCCATGAGTTGCATCATAGCAAAACTGAAATGGGAAAAAATCATAATCTCACAGAAAACAGAGAACCAAAGAAGAAACAGTAAATATGACATTACATACCTATTATTAAAACACAATCAGTATATACCAAATGTGCCACTCTTGCTCTTGGTCAGGGCATTCAATGACTATAAGAGGAACCATTAATATTTATAACACCTCACAGGTTTTATAGTTCCTCAACAACTATAACATGCACCATCTCACTGAATCCTCAAAAAAGTCCTTAGAAGTGGGGCACCTGGGTGTCTCAGGTGATTAAGCAAGGAGTCTACTTGTCCCTCTCCCTCCGCTCTCACTTTTCCCCCTACCCCTTGCACTCTCCCATGTTCACTCTCGATCTCTAAAATGACTAAATAAAATCTTAAAAAAAAAAAAAAAGTCCTCAAAGTAAGTATGGTTTCATCATCAACTTTTGTAGATGAGAAAATTGGGAATTCAGACAAGCTGAGACCAACTCAATAGTAAGTGACAGAACCAAGACTCAATCCCAGGCCTTCTGGCTCAAAGCAATGATCCTACCAGTATACTGGTTCTTTGGTTCAAATGGAAAGATCTCCTGATAGCTTGTTGCATCACAGACAAGTCTACCTATTTCTAGGATGACATTAGTTAGCCTGAGTGGTGATGGGATCAGCAGTGATTTATTCTAATAATCTCGATGACTTACTTTTAAATATCTATTTTACTTGCTAAAGATTTCTTCTTCATGCACTCCCTCTGCCAAATGCATTTTTTGGAGAAGTCAGAATGTTAACTGATTTCAGTTAATAACAGCCTCCGAGTTATCTACTTCTTTAACACCCTATCTCTCTCAATTCTAATGCAGATTCCTGATTAAAAATGCAAAACTATTTTTTTAAATAAAAATTTAAATTTTTATTTACATTTAAAAATTAAGGATACATTTGTACTTAAAACTGCATGTGTCTTGAAACCAATGTGATTAGCTTCTGAGTATCAGAGTCTCAAGTTGTCTAGCAAGTGACAAAATAATTTGAGAGGTTTTAAGGTCAAGGCTGGCAGTGATCTGTTAGAAGAATTGCTTCCAAAAAGATTCAACCACGTGACCAAGTGATGACATCGGATGGTCAAACTCACCCATCCTCATGTTTTTACAATAAATACAGCATCCTTTAGAATAAATATATTGGAAATGACATATATAATCTAACCAATTAACTAGTAATAGTTCAAAAAAAATAGTCCCTTACAACTTATATCCACTTTAGTCTTAAAAGTTTAGGTTACATTGTTAAAAGTTATCATTTCCGAACCTACTCTCTAACAACAGAAATTCTACTTCTAGATTTCTACTATAAAAAATTCTTGCACATGGGAGATGTACAAAAATGTTTGTGGCAATGCTGTTTGACATTTTTCAAAAGGTAAGAAACAACTTAACCACCCCTTATTGGAGAAATGATTTAGATATTTATAGTTAATGTAAATAAAGCAGAATTATATACAACAAATAAAAGGAATGAATTGTACGTACACATCAAGATGGATAAATCTCAAAATATATTGTTGAAGTTGAAAAGCAAACTGGAAAGGTTTATCTTTAGTATACTAGTTGTCTAAGTCCATTTGGACTTCTATAACAGACTGGGTAGCTTATAAACAACAGAAATTTCTCACAGTTGTGAAAGCTGGAAAATCCAACATCATGGTGTCAGCATGATCAGGTTCTGGTAAAGGAACTCTTTCTGGTACAGAATGCAAATTTCTTGCTGTGTTCTCACAGATAGAAGGGACAAGAGTCTCTGGAATCTCTTTTAATCTCATTCACGAGAGCCCTCATGACCTAACTACCCCCTAAAAGCCCCACTTCCTAATACTATCAATAAGGGGTTAGAATTTCAACATATGAATGGGGGAAGGGACACATACATTCTAACCATGGCACCAGTATTTAAGCAAAAACTTAACATACAAAAGAAGCTATAAATGGGTACATACAAAGATATAATAAATGTATGAAAACATTCATGGAAATTACACATATCAACTTCACAAATGGTTACCTTTACAGATGGAAAGAGAAGAGATGGAGAAGAGAGCTTTGCTCTACCTGTAATTCTTTTAAACCTTTAGATAGATTTACGTTTTTTTAGAGTAATCAAAATAGTATGGTACTCACATAACAACAACCATATAGACTAGTAGAGTAGTACAAGGAGCCCAGAAACAAACCTTTGCATATATGGTCAAATGATTTTTTAACAAGAGTGTCAGCACCATTCAAAAGGGGAAAAGACAGTCTTCAGAAAATGCTGCGGGGAAAACTGGACATTCACAGGCAAAAGAATGATATTGAACTCATACCTTATACCATATATTAAAATTAGTTCAAAATGGATCAAAGACATAAACATAAAAACTAAAACCATAAAACTCTCAGAAGAAAATAGAAGGAAAAGCTTTATAGCATTGGATTTGGTAATGATTTCTTGAATACGACTCCAATCACAGAGGCAACAGAATAAAAAATAAATTAGACTTTAAAATTTAAAAATTTATGTATCAAACATCACTGCTGACAGAATGAAAAGGAAACCCACAGAATGGGAGAAAATATTTATAAATCATATATCTGATAAGGGATCAATATCCAAAATATATAAAGAATTCCTACAACTCAACAAAATAACCAACCCAACTTAAAAATGGGCAAAGGACTTGAATAATTTTCGTTTTTTGTTTTTTTAAGATTTTACTTATTTATTTATTTGACAGACAGAGATCACAAGTAGGCAGAGAGGCAGGCAGAGAGAAAGAGAGAGAGGAGGAAGCAGGCTCCCAGCGGAGCAGAGAGCCCGATGCGGGGCTTGATCCCAGGAACCTGAGATCATGACCCGAGCCGAAGGCAGAGGCTTTAACCCACTGAGCCACCCAGGCGCCCCTATAATTTTCCAAAGAAGTTACAAATGGGCAACAATCACATGAAAAAATGTTTAACATCACTTATCATTAAAGAAATGGAAATCAAAACCACAGTAAGATACCACTCACATCCACTGGGATGATTATTATATAAAACAAACAAACAAAAGTATGTGTTGGTAAATATGTGGAGAAACTGGAACCCCTGGGCAATGCTGTTGGGAATATTAAATGGCACAGCCACTGTAGAAGACAATTTGGTGGTTCCCGAAAAAATTCATGAAGTTCCTATCTGATCCAGCAATTCCACTTCTATGCATATACTCAAAAAAAGTCAAAGGAGGGATTTAAACAGGTATTTGTAGGCCAACATTCATAGCATTATTCACAATAGCTAAAAGACCAAAACAACCCAATGTCTGTTGATAAATAAAATGTAATGCAATGGAATATATTCAGCCTTAAAAAGGAATGAAATTCTGATGCATGTTACAATATGGATGACTCTTGAAAACATTATGCTAAATGAAATAAGCCAGACACAAACCAATAAATATTGTATTATTCCATTTATATAAACTACCTAGAAGAACCAAATCATAAAGAAAGTAGAACAGTGGTAAACAAGGCCTGGGGGAAGGGGGAGTTAGGAGTTATTATTTAATGGATAGACAATCTCATTTCGGAATGATGAAAAAGTCCTGGAGATGAATAGTGGTGGTGGTGTACAATAATGTGAAGGTACTTAATGTCGCTGAACTGTACAGTCAAAAAAAGGTTAAAATGCTAATTTTTATGTTATATATCTTTCATCTTAATAAAAATTTTCCTTCAGGAGGGAGAAAGAGGTGAATCAAATATGGCAAAATGCCAAATATACTATTTCTTTAAACCCAGTGGTAGGTTTACAGTCTATTAGTTTCTGTACTTTATGTGTGCCCGAAATGTCTCAGCTTAATTTTTGTTAACTTATTGTAGGTTTTGAAGAGAAGTTTTAATAAAATTAGTCTGACCCTCACTGTAAAGTAGAATGATGAGACTCTGGGACAGGGTACTGAAAGCTGAAGGCCACCCCTCAAATTATTTGATTAGTTTCTGGGCTACAGAACAGCATTTCTCAAATATAAAGTACATACAAATTACCTAGATATCCTTTCAAAATGCAGATTCTGATTCGGCTGGTCTAGAAAGGCCTGAGAGTTTCCCTTGCTTACTGGTTCCCAGGTGATGCCCAGGCTCCTGGGCCATAGACACACTTCAAGTAACAAAGATCTAATGAATGATAGTACTTGTCACATATTATCTTTCATCTGAAATTTTCTTAATTATATACTTCTTGATGATAAAGGGTTAAAGCCAGTCTTGAGTACATTTAAATGTAAAATTCATCATCTTATAATTTGTTTGATAAAGACTACCATAAAGCAAAATAACAATTAAAACCTAAACATCATTGAAAATATTTCAGAAAGACTACACCTCTTTCAAATATCCTAAATTAGAAACTTCGACTCAGCTATTAAAATATATAATAAATGCGTAGTTTAGGACATATTAATCTCTCTTCCCCAAACAACTTGTGAAATAGGAATTTCTACAGCACAAATTTCCACTGATGGCAAGTTACTTCACTTAATTATACAGTCCTTAAATAGTCTCTTTTTACTTTATAAATTCCAGTATAATTCTAGGTTGGGAGCTAATAATTTCACCTACTATAAAATGACTGATTAATTGCCTAAAATTTAAAAAGCCTCTAGGACAAAATTTCTTGCCAGAATGGTTTAGAATCTGGTCGTCTGGTAGACCCCAAGGTGCCAATCTAGTTAAATGAATTAAAGCTTCAGGAGATACAGTGTTCCCAGAATCTCCACAAATGTGATCCACCCCGGTGCCAAAAACAAAGAAAGCCTCTATATTCCCCAGTCAACCGACAGACGATCAAATTCCTCCTTAAAATCAAATAGTATGGTTCTCTAAATAAGTATAGTTGATTAAGAATAAGCAGACTTCAGACCTAATGAGTCCAGCTACTGAGTTTGTTTTTAAATAATGTAAGGCTATAGTATTTGCAGCATTCACTATCTTTCATCAGCCTATCATTTCAGAGGCATGAATTGTCTTTAGTCCAAACTGAAAATTTTGACACATTTACTAGGCTAATGGTTCTTTGGAATCTGCTAACAAAGTAATAGTTACAATAATAATATAGAGAGAGAGAAAGATCCCACTCACTTATCCAGTGCCCTAACTTTGTGCCAAGGCCTATTCTACATGATTTGTTTACATGGATTATCTACTTGAATCGTTTTTAACAACCCTGTAAAACACATACTATAATCTCTAACTCACAGTTAAGAAAACAGACTCAGAAAATTAAGTAACAGGTCCAAAGTCACAAAGTAAGTGGCACTTTCTGACTCAGGAATACTATTCCTAACCATGATGCTCACTTGTAAACTTTAATTGTTGGTGCTACTCCCCATAATGAATGGTGTAGGTTAAGTCCGCTCCAAACTGCTTGATAGAACTACAGTAAAAATTGGAAGGAACTCCCTTTCTTGATATCAAGTATCCTCCTCAAAGTCTTTATTCAATATCATTTGGAGTAATCAATAGAAGCCTATGGGTCTATGGCTAATACTGCCAAGAAAAAAAAATCATTATATTTGGCAGAAAGGCTGCAATATCTAAGTGGAAGATCACTAATGCCTCTATTGAATCACTCAGTTCAGTCTGCCCACTTAGAGTAGCAGCAACAGAAGTAAAATCTAGGGATCTGCTGAGGTTTCTTTTTGAAAGATGGCCAGTCGTAATGCAAGCCCGAAAATAAAGAGCTGGGTTTGGGAAAATATCAGCACATTTTCAGTTCCAAAGTAATCTGAATTTCTTCCCAAATGACTTATTTCCCTCCACAAAACTAGGCTCTTAGGTTCTGGACTTGATATTTCATCAGCAAGTTGAGAGTAGCTCTGTATACATACAAAATATTAATAGCCCCAAAGGAGGTCACATAGATTCAAGAATCATCTATTTACTGTCCCTGCGTCAGAGTTCACACTCTAGGTGAGTCAGAGGAAGAAAGGGCCAAAGGATATTGACACTATCAAGTCTGAAAACAGAAAACCCAATCTATTTCAATCTCATATGTAGACTTAAATTACAACTTTTACTGACAATTCACTATTTCAAAAAGACATTTCTCAATAAAATGTAATACAAGGGCAATTTGCTTCCCAGAGGCCAAATGGCCATCTTATCCTTCCAGACGAGCATAGCACATTTTCCTCAGAACCTGAAGGCAATAAAGATAAATTTAATTGAGAGAGGAAACCAAAAGACCATGAGGCTTCCTCAAGATACAGAACGAGTGATGGTTAATTTAAAATTAGCAATTGCAAATTAAACACTAGCAAAGAATCAAAAAGAAAAGCACTTAGGTTATTAATCAAAGTGATTAATTATAAAGGACCTAAAGTACATTTCTCTTAACTCTTGTTTCACCTCACAAACATAGGGAGAAAATGGCAAAGCTAAAGATTGCATCATGAGTGGGGTCAGAACTACAGGATGGCCAGTAAGTATGAAACATACTTTATGCAAACACACACACACACACACACACACACACACACACACAGATTAAATTCCCTTGATTACTTCTTTCCTGTTATGCTAAAGGCATAGGTTTACTTAGTTAAAAGCAGAGTCACAAATCACTTGAGGCCACTCATCTGAGATGTATGTGTGGAGATTTACCTAAATACCTGGTTAATGCACATGTTCCTTGCGGCTTTGCCCAGAGCACTGGACTATGTGCTGCTGAAGAGAAACAACACAAAGAGAGAAATAACATCATATATCATAATCCAAAAATTATCTATTATAGACACTTGCCATATTTCCAAACTTAAGGACTGCCCTATAGAGTTCAACCAATTATTCTATCTAACAGACCAGTGCTTGTGAAATATTTCAGGCTTGGGAACTTTTCACATTGCTAAAAAACTAATGAGGTCCTCAAATAACTTGTTTTTATATAGGTTATATAGACCAATATTTATTGTATTGGAAACTAAAAAAAAAAAGAGAAAATTTAAAAAAAAACAGATAATTAAAAAAAAAAACCCATTGTAAGTTAATATATTTTAACTAACAGTACATTTTTCAAAACAAACAAAAACTAGTGAGAAGAGTGGCAATGTTTAAATGTTTGTCAATTTTTTAATGTCTGGCTTAATAGACAACTGAGTTCTTTTATATTCAATCTGTTCTGATACGTTGTTTTGTTAAAATATATGAAAAAGATACACACTCTGGGGCACCTGGGTGGCTCAGTCATTAAGCATTTGCCTTCAGCTCAGGTCATGATCCCAGGGTCCTGGGATTGAGTCCCACATCAGGCTTCTTGCTCAGAGGGGAGCCTGCTTTCCCTCTGCTTGCTTCTCACCCATCCTGTGTGTGTGTGTGTGTGTGTGTACACATTCTCTCGCTCTCACTCTCTCTCTCTGAGAAATGAATAAATAAAATCCTTCTTAAAAAAATAAATAAATAATTTTTAAAAATTAGTTGCAATGTAGAATCTAAAACAAAACCCCACCAACAAATGTTTCATGCTGTTGGGGCATCTGGATAGTATAATTGGTTAAGCATCTTACTCTTGGTTTTGGCTCAGATTTTGATCTCTGGGTCATGAAATCAAGCCCTGCAATGGGCTCCATGGTTAGCACAGAGCCTGCTTGGGATTCTTTCTCCCTTTTCCCCATCCTTTCCTCCAACAAGAACACACTCTTTCCCTCTCTCTCTCTTTCAAATAAATAAATCTTAAAATTTTTTTTCATACAGTTATACTAAAATCTATTAGTCTTATGCATTTTAATGCATCTTTTACCCATATTATAATGTAAAACTATGCATTGTCATTTGGAAAGTGTTAGTTCACTGGAGTTACAAAAATCTTCCAAATGTTGACACAATTCTTCACACAACAGCAGATGTTGACAGTTGTTGATTATAATCACACTAGCATATAATATTTATTAATATAACACTGATCTCATTAAAAAATCTTTAAACATTGGGTAGCTATCAAGCTCACAGTGATAGACACAAGTTTTCAGGATTTCTTTTTTGTTGGAAATCTCAGGTTTTAACACCAGCAAAAATACTGCCAGTTGTTCTTCTGAAAGTGGCAGTCTACCTTTGTTCATTTTAAAGAAAATGTGTGCCAAATACCCAAATTTAAATATCCATGATTTGCCATTCCTTCAAGTAAAGATGGTGTTCCAAATTCAAAAAATTGCATAATTTCCTTTTTTCAATATGACATACTTCAATTTACAACAGAAGTGCTTCATGAAGCAGACCTCCATTTCATCATAAAAAATATTTTAAAAATTGTGTCAACAGTGTGGTGATGAAAAATAAATATAATTACAACTAGTCCAATTTGGTGCTGCTGCCTTTATTTCTGTTGAGTGACTAGCAGCTTTACCAACTATTGTTTTTGTGCCATCTGTGCAATCGTCAACTCAGATAAAAAGTAAGCTCTTACTATTATAAACATTGTTTTGAACTTGCTGACCCCCCTGAAGAAGTCTCAGAGACCCTAATGGTCTGTGGGTTACGCTTTGAAAACCAGTGGAGTACACTATAGCTCACATAAAAACTCATCATGTGTGAACTGCGTTCTTTAGGAGACAATACCTATACAATTCTGGAGTGTGGTTGCTGAGCAGAAGGCCTACTTGTGATCTCTGTCCATCAAATAAATAAATAAAATCTTTAAAAAAAGAAAAACCCTCATTCTTACTACTCAGAAGTAGAAACTCTCATTCTGTTGATTCTGGTAAGACTTTTGTTGGTGCTAGTTTGGACAGTAAGAAGGAACACCTGGGGTAAGGAATATACAAGGTCTTTCGTGTTGTGTACAGAAAGTATTTAAGAGGCACTGTAACAAAGTTTCTCCACATACCCTACTGATCTACCAGCAATTCCTGTGGTATTAGCAATATCTGCAAGTAATTCCACTTTACAGATGTAAAAATGAGGCACCCAAGGTTTAGCTAACTTAGTTAAATCAGTGGACAAATATGAGATTTGAATACCCTCAACCTGATGTGTGTTCTTCTAGGCCAGTGGTTCTGGAGGATTTCAGCATTCAGGTTCATGTCCCACCTCTCTATCCTCCACTAACCTTGCACCATACCCCCCCAAAACAAAACAAAAAAATACAGGCCATTTTTTATCCATATTGTTGTTAATATAGAGAAGTTAATGAGAAAAGTGATAATGACAATGAATACTGAGTAAATATCAGCAACAAAAAAGAAAGAAAATAAGTTTACTATAAATGCTTTTCCATGGTGGTTTTTAGTTACAAAAATATATTTTAAACATGTACTTGGTCATTTTTAAAAAATAAATTTTGGATACTGATTCACTTGCCCATTTTACCCTACCCAGCAATATGCTGATATCACCTATAATTAATGACTGGAAGCAGAACTCTCATCTTCTTTCAATTTGATTGTTGGGTCTATATTTGTATTATAGAAAGTGCTCATAATTTAATAGTATTTTTTAAAATGTGCTACTTTGAATTGATCTGTGACCCCAGTTGCCTTGTTTTCCTTGTCTTTGTTTTATAAGAAGAGCTTCTGTTGGATCCTGATTTATAGAACTAAATATACTCAGACAGAAGCATAGCCCAAACCCCAATGCTATTAAGGCTTCATTCAATTATAGGTAGAAATGAAATTAAGAAGCTTCCTGCAGTGCAGAGAACATTCATATTAGGTGAACCATTTTATTAGAATGGTGGCAGTTTCTACTATTGCTTATTTCTACCTTTGCCAATGAACCCTCCATCTCTTGCTCAGGCGATCAGCTCATTATGGATACTTGAATTATTGATAATAACTACTTGGCACTTAATTAGGGCACTGTGCTAATGAGGCCAAATTGCAGCTGTGTGTCTGTGGCTGCGATTGGTTTCACTCCATTTGTCCCAACCTCAGCTCACTATCTTGCATCATGCTTTCCACCAAGTTCACAAAGGGGACTCAGCAAGCAAATGAAGAGCTGACTCGATAAAAAAACCAACAATGCTGTCAAATAACTTCCAAAATGTTTATTCTATTATAGGGAATCAAAAGCATGATCTAAAATTAGTATGTAATTCTTATTATGTCTTGAATTTGTACAAGGCATTTCAACTAATGGAAACTAAAGTACTACTGAAGTTACTACAAATTATCTTAAATACTCAGTGTCTATGAGGTTCATAACCTTATGCTAGCCATGGTAAATGACATTAAAAAATGAATAAGGCCTGGTCCATACTTTATTATACCCTAAAAGAGAGGTGGGAAGATAATTATAATGTGTATATCATTATTAAACTGTATGTTGAAGATAATGTTCTAAGAACTGTACAACACCTTATTTTCTCTCCAATCTCCCCAATCACTGAGGTAGATATTAGTATCCCCATATTACTAACAAAGAAACTGAGGCTCAGGAAATGGGAGTTACCAAAAGATATTAAGTGCCTGAGGTATAATTAACTCATGCCTCTTTGATATCAAAACCTTAACACGTAACTACAATGCTAAAAAGTACAAAGACTCAAAACAGGAAAACAAGACACCGAAAAAAATCAATTTGATATAGTTGAAATGTTCCCACACTTTACCAGTCCATTGATACCAAGAAAGAAAGAAAGATCAATAATGCACAAATCCTGTTTTTGCTCCACCAGCACCCATGGAGTATTTGGCTGACTCTCTGAAATGTACATTCCTCCCCAGTTATTTTTGGGAAACCACAAAGAAGCTGCAGTCTTATATGTGTTCACAAACCACTCTTTCAGCTAACATCCTCAGGAGGCACCTACCTGAGGCTTTACAGAACATGAAGAGTTAGTACTAGACCTTCTAGAACCAGAATCTTACCCTAGATAAAATTAAGGAAATAGAGTCTCACTGGCTATTACAATTATGCTTAAAGCACTCACAAATAATTCCACTAATCTATACTTAGTTTTGGGATTCCCTCAGATGTGATCCTGAACATACACACTCACAGATTGAACCTGGTCCCCTAAATCTCTCAGTCATTACTAAGGTCAATCAAAGGGTCATGTCTGGAGCTTGAATCAAAAACAAACATATACAAATGTGCAATTGAAGAAGTTGTGCTTTTTTGTAACATAGAACTAGGTGTTTGACTTCTGTTACAAAGATAATACTACATGTTCATACACCATTTTTTGTGAGCACACAGAATAGATTTCACAGCTTTCTCTGAAGATAAGTTGGGAACTGGTGGAACAGAGATGAAAGTACTGAAGCCACTTGTTAAACTGTTCATCAAAAACATCTCCCTTGATAATCCAGCATTCTCTTTCCACTTCATGGTTACCTGGGAAACCATGTGTCTAGATAACATGGTCAAATGAAGAAAGTTCTATAAGATCCTTGAGTTATAGCCCCAATGCAAGCTGCTAAGAAAAACTACCTAACCTGAATTAGACTCATGGGATCAAGAAATAAATCTGTATTCCATTAAGCCAATGAGATTTGGTGGATTATATTACCAAAACGTTGCTTAATCTATCCTAACTGATATGGGCCCTTAGTGAAAGCTCCAGGACTCTCAGTATATATCAAGAGCTTTTTTTCCCCCCAGGAATATCACTGTGTTTGATATTTAGGATAACAAACAACAGGTTATATATAGGAGACAAGGAGTTGTGTCACCCAAATATTCCTTGGTGCCAAATTGAAAAGGAATGAAAGGGACTATACCACAAAGGACTGCCAAGAACTACCTGTGTGTGTTGGGCAGGTCCAGGAGAGGACATATAGGACTGGATTCTGAGCTACTACATAACACTAGGTAGTGAAGAGTATGTGGTCTTGGGATTCTTCTTCTGAGATGCAGGATTTCACACCTTGGAGAAGACCTTAGGAAATGGTAAAGTCACTACTATGATAGCTCCCAGAAGTATGGAAAAAGGATGGACATGCCAAATAAAGCTGAAATGCCAGAATTACCATGATAGATGGTGGACAAAGGGATTAAAGGCTCAGGAAGGTGACCATGCTGGAATGGATATACTGTCTATGGCCAGAAGACCCATCAGAATATTACGTTCCACAGAAAAGCCCAAAAGACACACCATTTGTAAAGCCATAAGGTATACACCAGGGAGAAGGGCAAAAACAAACAAACAAAAAAACAGTGTTGGCTTCTCTTCATAGGTCAGGGCTGACCAGGGTAGGAGATACCATTATAGAACTGGGCTGACTGACAGCAAAGAAAATAATAGGGCTCCAGAACATACAGTCCCGAACTGCCAGAACCCAGCAGTTTACAGTCATTGCAGGAATCAGCAAAACTGAGATGGCAGTTTAGGGTGCCTAACTCAGAGCACAGTATCCAAAGGAGCAAAATAATAATAGCAGACAAAAATACTATTCTACTTGTACCAGCAGAAAATTAAGGACAGATAACTGGGATCTGGAGGGCACCCATCCCAATAAAATGTCACACTTCTTGCCCAGTTTCTGGACCCAAGCCAGTTTTCAGATCTAAACCCAAAGACTGAAGATGTGGACAAGTTCATAGGAGAAAGGACCATGCTACACCATCAGCAAGAAGCACAAACCTGGTAAACCTCTTGAGGTTCTGGAGACAACATACCCACATGCAAGAATACTTTTCCATCCCACATACTGATAAAAAAAGGCTGCCAGATTTCTGGGTGGCCTAGATGGTAAAGGAATCTATAGCAGATTCAGGCTGTGGTAAAGGTAGCCCTGCCATTAAGGCCATATGGTGTGTAGACACTGTGGTGTTGGAACTATCAGTAATAGGAGAAGATGCCATCTGAATTGATGGAAAGTCTCAGTGGAAGAATTCTACTACAGAGAATTACAGGTTTTAGTCCTTGTCTCAGGGTCTGTTTCCAGACAGACGCAATCTATGATCAGGGTAAATGAAATGCTTACAACCTTGCCATGCGATGAGGATGCATTACAGAAAGAAATATGAAAAAAAAAAAAAACTTCATGATAAGCATACACTGAGTGTATCTCTGTTTCTGTATTTAAAAAAGGAAGTTACACCCCAAACAAGCAAGTCATTATTTCCCCCATGAAAAACTTTTTGAAGGGTATTGCCAAGATTCACTCCATATACCTTTCAAAGGAGAAGGTCACTGTTCTTCCAAAGTCACAAAAGACCCAACACTCAAGTAGCAGAGCCAAAGCCTGATCCTGGTATTCACTGAAGAAGAACATCAAAGAATGTTGGAAACTGAAAGGATTTTGTGGTCTTTATTCTCATTGGTAAACCCTGACATCATACGATGGAGGCTCCAAATGTCTAATAGTCATTTTCCAACCTTCCCTTGTGACTACAGCAAGGAACCTAAGAAGTCGGCTGAGGTCTTCTATGAAAGGTTTCCTCCCTGATTTAAAAACAATGACAATACACACACACACACACACACACACACACACACACACACCCTTACAAGGAAGTACACTCTTGATGCCTAAAACCATCGCAGCCATCTGCAACCATCAGGAGAGACATTAAACTAAAGATGACAGCATGATAAGACAAAAGAGTCTATGTCCTTAGTTATAACACTGAGCTATTGAACCAATCCATGAAATAATCTTAAATCCAGAATTTTGATTTGGACATTATATGTCCCTTATTTTTAAACCTTATGATTTTTAAACCTTGTGATTTTCAGACAAAAGTCCTCTGTTTAGGCATCATCTAATCCAGTAACTTTGTTTCACAGATAAACTGAGATTCCAAATGAGTAAGTAACTTGCTCAACACTAGCAGCGATTAAGTGAAAGAGCAACAGCTCAAATGTTGCTGTCCTGATTCTTGGACTAGAGCACTCTCTCCCAACCCTTGGAGAACATTCTAGCTGGAATCAAAAGGAAATAGGAAGACCAAAGAGAAAGGCCTGGCAGGCTCTGAAGGGAACAATCTCAGGTACTCAGGGAGAAGAGGGTTTGGGATAGAAAGTACAGACCGAAAGGACAGGATTCCAGTCAATTTTGAGTGATTTCCCTATCTTGTTCCTGACCTCACAGCCCACCCTTGTGTCCCCAGAAAGCCAATTAAAAATAAGCACTGACCATGTCACTGTCCTAGATACATAAAAATAACATTACTGTACATGACCAAAAGTGAACCAGATTCTCTGAATTTTTTTCCAACTTCCAAAAATAGTTAGGACTCTCTGCCAAAGACAGTGGGGCTTGAATTCCCATGGAAAAAAAAAATCAATCCATGGCATTTGCTCCAGTGTAGAAAGAATTAAGTACACACTCAAGAATGGAATTCTTCATGCTCTCTCACCCCACAAGCCTGTTTTCTGAAAATAAAGGGGAAAAAAAGCAACAACCAAGACGTAGTTTAAAAAAAGAAAAAAAAAAGCATGAGACTTGGAATCAAGAAAGCTAGATTCTAGACTTCAGGAAACATTTGCCATTCTTTTTAGTGACCTTCCTTTACAGGTTTAAGAGCTCTCCTGTCTTAAGACACAGAACCTATCTCACATTATATAAGCTTCAAAGACCAGATAGTCATTATCCCAGCCTCCCTTGCAGCTAGAATTTGGGTACATGATGGCTCCACTGTGATGACTTATTTGATATGTCAACTTACTGGGCCACAGCCTGCCAGATATTTGGGTAAATAATATTCTGGGATTGGGTACCTGGGAGGCTCAGTTGGTTAAGCGGCTGCCTTTGGCTCGGGTCATGATTCCAGGGTCCTGGGATCGAGCCCTGCACCGGGCTCCCTGCTCAGCAGAGTCTGCTTCTCTCTCTCTCTCCCTCTGCCTGCCGCTCTGCTTACTTGTGCTCTCTATCTGTCAAATAAATAAACAAAATCTTTAAAAAAAAATAATATTCTGGGTATGTAGTGTGCCTGTGAGGGTGTTTCTGCATGAGATTAGCATTTCAATCCATTAACTAAATAAAGCAGATTGCCCTCTCCAATATGGGTGGGTCTTCTCCAATCCACGGAAGGCTTGAATAAAACAAAAAGGCAGAGGAGAAAAAATCTGTTCTTTCTCCCTGACCTTCCTCAAGCTGACATCTGTCTTCTCCCAACAGCTGAGACATCTGTCTTCTCTCTACCTTTCAGGCTCAGAGTGGAACTCATACTATTGACTTTCCTGGTTCTTAGGACTCTGAGTTGAAATGAGACTATAACACCAGCATTCTTGGGTCTCTAGACTTGCCAACAGAAGATCTTTTTTTTTTTTTTTAAGGTTTTTTTTTTAAGATTTTTTTTTAATTCATTTATTTGACAGAGAGAGATCACAAGTAGGCATAGAGACAGGCAGACAGAGGGGGGGAAGCCTCTGCGGGCCTGGATCCCAGGACCCTGAGATCACAACCTGAGCCGAAGGCAGAGGCTTAACCCACTTGAGCCACCCAGGTGCCCCCAACAGCAGATCTCAAGACTCCTCAGCCTCTATAATTATATGAAACATTCCTTATAATAAACCTCATTCCTTATAATCTAATTCCCTACAATAAATCATATATATCCTACCGGTTCTGCTTCTCTGAAAAATCCAGACTAATACATCCACCAGTCAAAAGCGCCATCCCTAGACTTAGAACAGGAAGTCAGTGTGGCAAAGAAGGATCCAGAAAGAGGGGTTGGTGAAAAGAAAGGGAGGGAAAAGAGAGAGTTGATTAGACCCTCCTATTTGAGATCTGACCAGGAATCACAGGAAACTGTCCTGAGGCTTTAACAAAAACCTGTACAGTGTGGAGCTTTTATTTTATCTCTGTGTTGAGGCACTGAATATCATTGATTCACAAGTCAGTCTTTGGCTCTTGTCCAGATTGTAAGCTCCATGAAAAAAGAAATCTTCACTGGCCTATTCATCACTGTACCCTTGCACCCACCTCAGTACCTGGAACCACTAGCTACTTAAAACTATTTGTTGAATGAGGTCATTTTTGTAAAGGAACATATTGGCCATTACTTGCAAATAGGACCATTTTATTTGGAGAATTTTTTTTATACTGATTAAATCACTGTAGGAACTTTGGGGAAACCCCAGGCTAACAGAAACATAATAATAACCAAAAAGGTCTGGATTTGGACTTAACTTCAGGTTTGACTGCAGTTGGAAGAAGCCACAACATTGACCATTTCTCTAACAGTGAAGGATCTAGCAATTGGCACTTTGGCTGGAATGGTGATAACCTCCATCCATACAAATTCTCATACCCCACACCAAGATGAGCTGGGATACAGAGTAGTAAGACCTGCCTGGACCATCTCCGACTAGACAATTTCAACAGTGGCTCAACTCACATTGTGGTGTTACATCTTGCTGTTGCTATTAAAGGGTGAAAGGGAGATCAAAGGAGCAAGCAGATTCCTCCTTTATAATCAGCCTTGCAATCTAATCTCTAAATCTAATTATTTTCTTGATATTTTTATTATATTACAAAACACCTTTAGTTCAAAATGTAACAGAAGCTTACAGTTAAATGTATATAAAAAATGGAAAATGCAATCTCTTTCATCAGAATCTTATTTCTTCAGGCCATTTTCTGGATGTGGCAGTGTGTAAGGTGGGGCATAGAAACTCACACTCACTAAACTGGAACAGAAATTTCTCTGGGCTGATCCTGGATATCCTAACAAGCTGCAGAGGTACCACTTACAAGCTGGTATTAAGTGCTGGTCACGAAGTTCTTTACATGCACTAGCTCAGTTAATCTTCACAAATCCCAGTAAGTATGTTACCATCATTTTATCCATTTTACAGATGAGACAAAGCAGGCACAGAGAAATAAGTTATTTACAGAAGTTCGCACAGCTAGGATAGGGAGAAATGAGATTCAGATCCAAGCATCTGACTCTGGTCTATGCCCTTAACTACTATATAAGTGAACAATAATGGAAAAATCCAGTAACTCCTGCCACAGACAACATGGTGCTCACTGCCACAAGATGAGCCAGGGCTAAGAATTAGTGAGTGAGGAACAGGCTGAGGAGCAAAGAACAAGTTTAAGGCCTTTTTAAAAAAAACCCACAAAAGTCACCTTCAGTACTGTTTATTTACTGATTATAAAAAGGATATGTTTATAGGAGAAAAATGTGGAAAATATCAAGTATAAAAAAATGAAAATGTCATGTCATTTTGAGTCTTTTATATCCATCCACAGATCTTGCTCATTCATCTACGCATGTGGCCTACCAATTATTCAGCATACTTTTTACATTGTGCTGTGTCTGGCTCTATGGAGCAATTAATTGTACAAGTCACATAAACTAACTCAGCTCTGGTTTAGAAGAGGAATTAAAGCACACCTAAGAAGTTTCCATTATCTACAATTTTAGGCAAGCTGTTATTAAAAGTGATACAAATGGAGCACAAAGGGTTTTAAGGCAGCAAAACTAGGCTGCGTGATTCTATAATAGACATTAGTGAAAACTCTCAGAATGTGCAATACCAAGGATAAACCCTAATGTAAACTATGAATTCTGGATGATAAAGATGTGTTGATTGTAGATTCAACAATTGTAACAAATGTGCTACTCTGCTGAGGGATGTTGATAGTGAGGGAAACCATGTCTATTTCGGGGGTGGGGGATAATGTAGAAATCTGTGTACCTTCTGGTCAATTGGAAACCTAAAACTGCTCTAAAACAATAAAATCTATTTAAAACTCAAAAATTTTTAAGTTTGAAAAATTGATACAAAGTTAAAATAACTAATAAATTGTGTTTATGGTGTGCTACATATAGTTCCAAGAAGCTATACGAATTAACTCATTCAATCCTCAGTACAACTAAATAGATAAGACTATCCTTTAAATCCCCTTTTTATAGATGAGAGCGCCAAGGCACAGAAAAACTATGTAAGTTACCAAAACTCACAGCTATTAAATGGTAGAGGCAGGCTTTGAATCTGGGCAGTGAGCTCCAGAAGGTCCTAATCACTATTGTCCCCTGATTTCATGAAAACTTGAGATAGCTAAGGATGGTGGGATTGCTTCAGTAGAGAGTGGGGTGAAGGGAAGAGGGGAGCTCTGGAGTGCTATAAGCAGGACAGAGGAACATTTGAAGCAGATGGAGGAGTCCTCAAGTTTCTTGTTCTCAAGTATTTCAGAGCCTCCCAATACCTTGTGGGTGCATTACCAGGGCAGAAAGCCAGATTTCTGATCCTTGAGTGGAGGGTTCACACCAAGCAAAATGACAACCATTTCCAGAAAGAGTCATAGTGGACTTATGACCACTGAAAGATAAGCACTATAGATATACTGTATATTTAGGCCAGAGTTGAGTATCTTTGTCTCAGTCAACTTGTCCTGTGCCTCTGTCTTTCTTCCCCTCACAGCCCTATCTCAAATCTCTTCCCAGTGACAGCTTGTCCTTGTCCCTCCAGGGCTGCCCCAGGACAATACTCTGCCAGCATCCCTGACCCTCTTTCCTGGCACCTCTGCTCAGGTTGTGGTTTGGCCCTGGAGGTCTACACTGGCCAGGAACAGCTCAAGATGAACCACAGATAATGAGAAAGTTCCGTGTTTGCCCGAGGCATGACAAGTCATTCAACAGAACCTCATACTAGTTAGTACTCCATCTCAGCTGTGCCCTCACTGTATATTTAGGGCTGCTAAGGAGAGCCAGTCTTGAGAGGCCTGCTTCTCTCCCTCATTCTCATTTAGGGGCATTACTAAGACTTCTTTCTGACATAAATTTCTTTTTCTGTGTAATTCTGTAAGTATTCAACCACTTCACAAGTTTGCCTTAAACTGTACCAAACTATACTTGAATACATTTTCAAAAGTCATCTGTGGTAGCTTAACTCCAAAGTGACTGGCATCAATTCCTACCCTCCCTGCAGGTACCTGCCACTCTTATTCCATCAGGAGGTATAATCTAGGCTAGCTGTTACTGCTTTCAATAACAGAATATGGTAGAAGTGACATTGTACCAGCTCTGGGTCCTGGCCTTGAAGGGACTGATAGCTTTTAGTCCTATTCGTGGAGCCCTGAGTGCCATGGAAGAAATCTAAGCCACTTCACTGGGGGAGAGGCCATGTGGAAGAGCACAGAAATACTAGACATGCATGAAGAAGCCCTGTTAACTGTCCAGTCCACTAAAGCCTTCAGATAACTCTAGCCCCTGCCTCCACCTGACTGCATGAGATCAGAAACAAGAACTGCCAAGTTCAGCTCATTCAACCCATGGAATCATGAATATCAATAAATTGTTTTAAAAAGAGTCTGGAAGTTTTCCTTCAGCTTCAATTTTTTGAAACAGCTTCAGGAGAATAGTTGTTATTTCTTCTTTGAAAGTTTGGTAGAATTCCCCCAGGGAATCCATCAGGTCCTGGGCTCTTGTTTTTTGGGAGGTTTTTGATCACTGCTTCAATCTCGTTACTGGATATCGGTCTGTTCAGGTTGTCAAGTTCTTCCTGGTTCAATTTTGGGAGTTTATATTTTTCTAGGAATGCATCCATTTCCTCTAGGTTGCTTAACTTATTGGCATATAACTGTTGATAATAGCT
>PISX010021893.1:0-33150 GCA_004024625.1 Mellivora capensis
CCCGAATGTTTATAGCAGCAATGTCTACAATAGCCAAACTATGGAAAGAGCCTAGATGTCCATCAACAGATGAATGGATAAGGAAGATGTGGTATATATACACGATGGAATACTATGCAGCCATCAAAAGAAATGAAATCTTGCCATTCGCAATGACGTGGATGGAACTAGAGGGTATCATGCTTAGTGAAATAAGTCAGTCAGAGAAAGACAACTATCATATGATATCCCTGATATGAGGAAGTGGAGATGCAACATGGGGTCTAGCGGGGTAGAAAAAGAAGAAAAGAAACAAGATGGGATTGGGAGAGAGACAAACCATAAGTGACTCTTAATCTCACAAAGCAAACTGAGGGTTGCTGGGGGAAGGGGGTCGTGAAAGGGGGGTGGGGTAATGGACATTGGGGAGGGTATGTGCTATGATTAGTGCTGTGAAGTGTGTAAACCTGGCGATTCACAGACATGTACCCCTGAGGATAAAAATATGTTTATAAAAAATAAAAATTAAAAAAAATAGTAGTAATAAAAAGCTTATTTTCTTAGCATATGAATTTTAAGGTTTACAAAAGACTTTCATTTGCATTATCTTGAAGTTATCAATAATGCTTGAGAAGGTATGATTATATTTTTCTCATTTCCTTTTTTTAAGGAATTTATTTATTTGACAGATCACAAGTAGGCAGAGAAGCAAGTAGAGAGGGGGTGGGGAAGCAGGCTCCCTGCTGGGCAGAGAGTCTGATACCGGGCTCTATCTCAGGACCCTGATATCATGACCTGAGCCAAAGGCAGAAGCTTAACCCACTGAGCAACCCAGGTACCCCTATTTTTCTCATTTTCAATGAAGAAATTTGAAGTTTCTAAGACTTAAGGTCTTACCAAAGCTTCATTGTTTACATGTGATGATCCAGAATGAGAACTATGGTATGTTTATCTTAATCCCAGCATCCTACTAAGGTTACCTTTATTTTAACAAAATTTGCCCTTATCAATTACCTTTTAAGTCCTGACAGCTACCCTCCACCTCCAGTGGCTCAGCCACAGTGAAGTGAATCACTCACTCACTTACCTGAAAGCATGAGCAAACTATGTTATTAGCAAAATTTATTTCCAATTCCATTGCCATTTGGAAAAATTTTCTTCTTAACAAAGATGCCTACTAGATTAGAAGGAAACTTCTTTCAGATGCTGGGTGCCCCCAGACAGTTCCCAACATGAACTGGCTTCTGGAGGGCTGGGAATTAACCCAATAACCAGCATGGAATGTAAGCTCAAGAAAACCATCATTTCTAATAAAACACAGGAGTTGTGACTAACATATATCAGTTCTAAGTAATCTGATCATTTGAACACGTGGAAATTTCTTAAATTTATCTTTTCCTATCCATCTCCAAATGTAATATCACTGAATTTAAATAATTAATAGTAGTAATAAGTGATGATAATTATACATCCCTATGACAACTACAAATAATAACTCATGATTATTGAAAACTTACTATGAGCTAAGCAGTATGTTAAGTTCTCTACTAATTAACTGAGTTATCCCCACAATAGTTCACATATAGAAGTACTTGCAGTATCTTCACTTTACAAATCAGGGAACCAAGTCAGAGAAAGGCTGAATGAGTTTTCCAGGTGACACAGAAAAGAAATGGCTAATTCAGATGTGTTCTAGTCTTAGCCACTTTGCTATATTGCCTGGCTTTCAGACCCAAGTTCTGTAGTTGGTCTGCAGTTGCATACTGTCGTTGGCTAGCAAGCCAAACTTTCACAGATTCCCAAGCACTGGGTATAAGTAAAGTGAAATACAATGCCACAGAATAATTCAGAAGAGGCATGTGTGTGAGTGTGTGTGTGTGTGTGTGTGTGTGTCTGTGTTGAGGGTAAGAGAAGATGGCATTGCAGAAAGGAAGAAAAGTATAGGGGTAGTTTCTCAGAAATATATTTTTTCTAGAATTTGGAATTCTAGAAATCTAAAATACTTTAACTTCTTGGTTTCTCTTTTCTACTTTAAACAAATGTGTACACATTTCAATTCCATATTCCCATGACTTGTATAGAGATTAGAAGTGGTATGGAGTAATTTACTACCTGACCAGAAATGGTCTCACTGTGAGTTTTCAATGTCAAGGAAGTAATTCCCCTCATGCTACAGCCCATGCATTCTGGGGTTCTTCCTCCTGGGCTTTGCGGAACTGGCTCCAGATCCTGAAGTCCCTCCTATGAGAGGCTTCCTGATTGACAACCAGAGGGCACAGCCTACAGCTCTCCTCCCAGGGAGTTGACTTACCCTGTCAGTTTTCCCTTCGGTCTGAATGCTGGTGTGACTGCGCACCTCATGTTCCTCTTCCAAGTCAGAAACATCTTCCAGTTCCTCTGGGGTCTATAAAAAGAAAGCAAAGCATTGCTGGTGAGAATGCAAAATGGAAAACAGTCTGGCAGTACCTCAGAAAGAAAGCACAGAGTTACCAATATGACCCAGAAGTTCTACTCCTAGGTATATACCCAAGAGAAATGAAAATATGTGTCCACACAAAAAGTTGTGAAAAGAAATGTTCATAGCCTTGCCAATCGTAATAGCCAAAAAGTGGAAACAGCTGAGACATAAATCTACTGAGGAATAAGCAAAATTATATAGAATAGACTATTATTTGGCTAGAAAAAGCAATGGAGTACTGATACATGATGTGACATAGGTGAACCTTGAAGATGTTATGGTAAGTGAAAAGTCAGTCACACAAGTCCACATGTTGTGTGACTCTATTTGTACAAAATGTCTACAATAGGCAAGTCTATAGAGAGAAATTTGACTAGGGGTTCCTAAAGGAGGGGGAAGGAGGAGGGGGCAATGATGGCTTATGGGCATGCAGTCTCTCTTTGGGATGCTCACAATGTCCTGGAATTAGATAGTGGTAATGACCGCATGATCGTGTGTGCATACTAAAATAACCCAGTTTTACACTTTAAAATGGTGAATGTTAGGTATATGAATTATATCCCAATAAATTCTGAAAGAAAAAGAAAGCAAAATAAGCAGGAAGAAGGTTTTTCTCTGGGTGAAGAGCGATTTGGCTAACCATGATGTGGTCATCACATACCAAGGTGTTCACATGTGATAAATGGATGGTATAATTCTAATTAAAACTATATGACATGGAAATGGCACCAAAATTACTAAGCATTTAAATTTTCTAGGAAATTAAAGAGTAAATATTTTAACTTTAGTGTCTAAATAGCTAATCTACTTCCATTTCCTTTTTTTTCAATTTCAGCTTAAACATCTTGTATCTGGGTGGTGTCAGGCTCCAGAAGACCTGGCCAAACCTTCCTTCCCTGACCCCTCCACTTCCACTGTGCTGATGGTGATCATACTGATTGCACACTGCTGCTGAATCAGGCAGCCAGTTGTTGTTTATCCTGTGATGTAAGGACTTGGTCTCCCGGGTTTACTGTCATATCACTACAATGAATTCTATCCATGCTTTTGAATGGCTGAAGCAAAATTATCAGTGATAGCTGAAAAGAGCATTGGATATGAGCAAAACAAAAGATATCAATGGCAACAGCAAACACTCATTCTCACGTATCTCTACTGTGCTTCCATTTTCCATATTTCAAACTAATTTTTTGTCTTATGTTGTAGTATCCAATCTTAATCTTTACTGAATCTTAAGTATCTAATCTAATCTCACTTAATCTCTTCTCCTTAATCTCACTGGGGCAATAATTTAAAGATATCTGTCATTGCAAATCCAAGTAAAAGTACTTAACAAGAATTAATTTGATACTTGTTTTCATTTAAATGATGTGTGATTCATGTAATATGGAGTCTTGGTAAGAAATCCAGAAATCAAACAGATTTCGTGAAAAGCTACCGGATGGGAAGTGGGAGATCTCTTCTTTACACCTAGCTGTTAAAGACTAGTCAGGGGCAGGGGGTGCCTCCTCAGTCTGGCCCTGGTTTCCCTTAAACCTTGCTTTGCACACAGTTCCTTTGTTTATTTTCAGGGCTGTGGAGAGTTTACCTTCCCTTGGGACCACTCCAGAGACGGGAACTTGCCATAATTAGCTCACATTGAGAGCGAACTACCTATTTCCTACTACTAATGGCCTTGGATTTGTTCCCATCTCAGGATTCTTTAACCTGCACTTTCTTTGCTTTCTAAGACTTGCACTGAGCATCACCAATCCTCTCCATTTATTTCAACTGACTCCTATTGGATATTAATAGCCCCCTCTTGCCAAGGTCTCTGATGTGCTTGAGTAACTGTTGTGTATCTTTATCTCTGCATGCAGCTTCTCTTTGCAGGAACTGTGTGCAGTTATGCTCACTGGGCAATTTATTCTTTTCTCTTAGGTATTAATACCATTAAGTTTACCACTGTGGAATTTCTACACAATCACATGTTTTATTATTAGCTGTTTTTGTGTATTCTTCCCACCTTATTTGAGAAAGAATCTTTGCAATTTCCTTCCTGGCTACATCATCAGCCCCTGAAACATCCGAATAAATTCAGTTGATCAGATTTCTTTTCTTAGGTACTGTTGTTTTGCAACTTATGGCTGTCTGGTGCCACTACTGTGATCTGTTCCTTATAAATGTCTGCTTTTAATTTCTTGGATTATACTCCACCATGAAGTGACATATTACTTCATCATTGATTCCAACATTTTACTCAACTCAAAATAAAGTGATTTAACAGAAACTAAGAACAACTGCTGCTGTCAGAAGTCACAAGTACCATTTTTGTTGGTGATACCACAGGAAGAGATAAGCCTACAATTTACACCCACATATTTCTGTGTTGGGTGTTTTTTTTGTTTTTTGTTTTTTGTTTTTTTTTTAACATAGGACTGACCTCTTCTTTTCAGGAACAAAATCAGTGGGGGAGTGTTCAAAACATTTGCTGGCAGCATTTTGTATTCTGTCAGGCAAGCAGTTAGCTAGTATTGCAAAAATAAAAAGTTGAATATGCAATGTTATTGGTTAAGTGGAAACTAAGACAGAAAGAGGAGCACTCTAATCTCCTTTTGAGGTGATATATTAACACCTGCAGGGCGGAAGACAAATAATAATAGAGCAAACATTGTAAAAGGGAGGAGGAAGCTGGGGCTACCCTATATTACACACACTTAAAGATAGCTTGCTTCTATGCATCCGGTAACTTTGGAAGGTGCAAGCATCTGGAAGATGTGTGTGTGTGTGTGTGTGTGTGTGTTTAATCAATTTTCATTCTAGGGAAGGGGAGGCCAACTACCTTAGGACAGTGTCATGAAGTAGAATGACCCAATAATGATGAGTAATACAGACCTAAATTTGAATTCTGGCTCTCCAATTAGTGATTGTGGGGCTTTGGTATTTTGTGTACCATTTTAAATGCTGGTTTCCTCAGAACAAAATTTTATATAATAATACCTAACCCTGAAGTTTGTTGCTAGGCTCAGTTGTACTAAGATGCGTTAAGTAGGGATTGCTTAGCCCATAGATAGCTGGAACGCAGGAAAAGTTTGGTCCTTTCTTCCTATTGCTTTTTCACCTCTTCTTCCACTCTTCTATCCCTCATCCCATCAAAACCCTTCATATTTTTGGATAAAACATTTGTAGCAATTTGGATACTTTCATTTTACTCCAAATTTGTTATTCTGGTTTGATCTGAGGCCTACTAGCTGATTCTAGTTACATCCACCCCATTCTGAGTACCTGATGTCCTTTGCTACACAGGGTTTAATATAATGCCACACATACTGCTTTCTCCTAAAGTACAAGTAAAGATCTTTTTTTATCTAATTTTATTCATTATATAAGAGTAAAATTATCCTTTAAGCTGGGCCCAGCAAAGATTCACTCTCACATAGATTCTTAGTGATGATGGAAATGACTTCCCCTCTCCAAGATGGGCTGTCTCTAAACCAAACCAAGATTTTTTTTGTTTTTTTTTTTTTCCTGGAAAGAGGGTTAATAAGTCATTACTCATTTATTTCTCGTATCAGAATTCAGAGACACTATTTCATGCCTTTCTATTTAATTCTTATTTGTTGTGAAGCCTTCCTTAGGCAGCTCAGAGTGATTTGAAATTAACTTCGTTCCCTCACCTGGTAAAATGGCAAACATATTACCTAATTCTTAGGGTTATTGTGAGCATAAAATAAGATGATGAACTGGAACATTATTCATTGAACAGAAAGTACTGAAGTTTAATACTGTTTATGATTATTAAAAATTATTATTATTAATTTTACTATAAGGCCCCACTTTATTTTTGCAAGAGAGGCCAGAAAAGGTATAGAACTTGGAAATACTCAGGCTGAGGTTTTCATATAGAAACTGGAGCCACAATAAACTATAGTGGCACATTAAATTCAGGGTCACCATAAATTGGTGGTTTTAATGCATATATATACTTACTGAGATAGAAATGACTGCATTTATATATATCTTTTTCCCCCCAAGGCACTTAATGCTCTCTACGGACTTTATCTCCCTAATTCTTTCAGCATTCCTAGTCAGACAGTATGCAGTATACTTAAAAATTCACTGGCACAGACTTTATAAATGTTTAATATTAAAATATATAAAAAAAGAATGTTGTAGTCACTTAATAGAAAAATGAAGGAAAGGAAAAGAGAAAATTAAGAAGGGAAATAAGAAACAAAAAGAAAGAAAAAAGTAAAAAGGTAGTCTAGGAACAGGAGTCATACTTGACATTTTCCTCTCAAATTGAAATTGAATTCTAAATCCTACATATGACTTAGTCGTAAATCATATTTCTCTGAGTATCCATCCCTAGCTCACTACAATCAAGTAACTGCTCCAGAGGTGTCGGAAACAGTCTTGATACTCTGGGAAGCTATTAGGAAGGGGGCTACGGGCCGTCTTCTTCTAAACCAGGCAGTGGGAATAGCATGCTGGGTCAGGCCTTCCTAGCTGAGCTGATAGCACACGATGATTTTGGAATGTCAAAGTGGAAAGTCTATAATTCAAATACATTTTTATAAAAGGTCTAGATATATTAATACTATATTATTAATTATATACTATTATTATTACTATATTGTTAATACTAATAATTTCAAATTCTAGAAAACTAAGAATTGCCTTTTTTTTTGCTGGAAACACACACAGGCACCTTTTCTATTCCTCAAACATGGCCCATCATCAGCTCATTCCTCATCAGGCTCTTGGGCTCTTTGTATCCACTGCTCTCTTGCCTGGTGAGTTCCTCGAGCTCTTACATGGCTGGATCCTCACCATGGGAGCCCAGTTGGCCTATCTTCAGCCCTATCCAGTCATCCCCTCAGTCTATCTAAAAATAAGCCCTTCCCTTACTTCATTTATTTATTACATCACACCGTATTTCTTTCTTTAGCTCTCGAAAGCTGATCATAACCCTGATCAAAACCTCAAATTATATTTTTTTCTTTTTTTTTGAGAGGGAATATGTTTTAGTGTTATCCCATTAGAACATAACTTCCATGAGGATAAGGATATTGTTTGTCTTTTTTATCACTCTGAGCACCTTGAAGCAAAATATACTATGCTTTCAGTAAAAAGATCCTAACTGAATAAAGGAATAAATGATTTAATGACACATAAGCTTTGGTATCAATGTCAGAAGAATGTCATGGAACATTATTAAGCTATAGATTAATGTTTAGTTCTTTCCAACTTCTGCCTTCAGTAAGTGTTGATTTAATGATTCCTTGCTCAAGGGAAGGTTTGAGGCAAAGATTCCTCGATTGCATTTTTAAAAAATAAAGATTATGGAAGTTAGAAATAATAGATTTTGTGCAGAGAGAGATCTTGCATAAGCTCAAGATTCTCAGATTTGGAAGTCTAGAAAGATGTCTGAGTATCCCTTTGAAAGTTTAGGATGGACATAAAAGAATCAGAGAAAACATCATCTTCTAAACTCAGACCTGAGTTTCATGTCTTCCCATAAAGTATTTTGGAAACAGCAAGTAGTAAACCTGAAGGTGCTACATGTGCTAGGACAATGGTATCTGAGTGGTAAACAATTTGGGAATTTGGGAGAATAACAAGTAATTGATGGGTCATTCTGATGTCTTGATACAGTCTAAACGTCTTGAAAAGAGTCTCCAAACTTGGCACTAAGGACAACTTGCTCTAAATAATTCTGGTTGCAAGAGACAATATGCAAGACTTGCATATTGTGGGATGTTTAGCACTATCCCTAGTCTCTACCCACTACATGCAGTAGGAAGCCTCCCAAGTTGTGACGATCAAAAGTATCTCCAGACATTTCCAAATGCTCCCTCTCCCCCGGGGGAGGGGTATCATCCCTGTTTGAGAACTACTGATCTAGAACTTTGGTTCACCTGGTGCAACACAAGTGATAGAGGTAAAGAGAAGTTTGTCTTCTTTTTAAATGACTATGTATAAATTCCCCACGAACAAAGGTAAAACCAGGTTAACTAGGGGGAAAAAAAAAGTCATTTTTTTCTTCTACATCTGAATTTGTAGACTGAAATTCATACCCCCGCATAGCACCATTATGGTTACCAGACAGAAGAGGGCACTGTTTGTTCATTTTAGTCCTAAACAAATACCTGCAAGACTATCGCAGAAGATTTATGAAAACAAACTTGGTCGCCCTTGTACTGTCAGCATTTAATGAGCTGCTTTCATTCTGTGGTACTTCTTTCAACTTTTATTAATAATGAAGAAATGATTACCTAAAGATATGCACTGATAATCCAAGTTTGATCACTAATAAAGAGGTTAAAAAAATCAAATTAAGGCATCTCAACTAACATATTTGAGCGTCTATTTTTTTATGCATAGAAACAAGCTATTATTCTAGATTATAGGGATCTTGAGACAAATAAAACATAATCCTTCTCCTCAAGAGAAAGAAAGGGTAAGGATATTAAATGGAAATAAAAGATATTCCCTAGAGTTATATGGTTTGAGACTGAGAATGAATGAATGATGAGACATAGAGAAATTTCCTTAGAAATCTCAGGCAGAAGAGGGGAAGGAGTGTAAAGTACCTCAGATTAACCTGGGGAGACACTTCTTGTATTATCAGAAAGTTGGTGGGGTTGTGCTATTGTGGTAGATTAATGAATTTGAAGTCAGGATACCTGGGTCGTCATTCTAACTTTGTCACCAATTAGTTGTATGTTGTTAGAAAAATGTCATAATTTTTCTAGACTTCAATTTTTTCAACTTCAAAATTGGGAAGGGAAGTAAGTAAAACTTGATATTTTCTGTAAGTCCCTCAAATTTTAAGATTTTATGAGTTCATGCTTAAACTGAAAGAATAATATTAATGTGGAAGAAATGTTTCCTCAGTACTAGGAAGTCTCAATACTAGAAGAGATCCGGTAAATCCACTGATTTCAGTTGAAACAAATTCACTCCCGTTCATCATATCAATTAGAGATATAGTTCATCCCCTGAACACAGGGGATCACGCTCAGATAAGAAATGAGAAGGTAACTAGTATTATTATGTTTTATAACTCTAGTCCCTAATACAATGCTGGCAAAAAGTAGATATACAATAAATACAGTTTTTAATGAATTCATACAAGGAAGAAAATAGAGAAGGAAACAAAGAATAATGTGAATAAAGACATATATCTCTATTTGCCACATTAGATCATTGGTGGGTTTTCTTCTTATAATCTTTCAAAAAACAATTCAAAACTGTGTCTGTGTACCATTATCATCCCTCTATGTTCCAAAAGCCATTTCTTCTTTCCCAACATGCTAAGAATATAACACCATATAAATTATTCTATATGGTGAAACTAAGAATCCTGGGTGAGTATTATATACCTTAAAGGCTACAACGGTGGAAATATAGTTTGACACAGCTAAGTTGCAGAATATATATAAAAAATATATACACTAAAGTAAGAGGAAAGAATATATCTACAATGTATAAGAGCATATAATTAAACATGTAGTCAAATAGCACAACTTGGACAGATAAATCCTGAACATATAGAATTTCTGTAAATGAAATTGATAAACAAGCCTCATATTACACCAGTAATGGTTCAGAAAGCAGCCGCTTTAAGTTTATATAATGTTTTCACCCTTGATAATAGCTATCACTATCCTTTTCTTTATTTTATATTTATTATACAATAGTTTGTGTTGTTAAAATATAAAATGTGACCTGCCCTCTCTGCCATAACTCTTGAAGCTAAACAGAGTTTTTTTATTTCCTTTCACAGGTATTGCTTTGAAGTAACATTTGCTTTTGAAATGCTGTAAAAGCGTATATTAAAAATAGAGTAATTGTCCAGATTTTATTTCTGTTGGAAAACCTAAGTTTTCCAATGTTAGCTGTTTAAGAAAAGTATCTTAGGGGTGCCTGGGTGGCTCAGTGGGTTAAAGCCTCTGCCTTCGGCTCAGGTCATGATCCCAGGGTCCTGGGATCGAGCCCCGCATCGGGCTCTCTGCTCGGCAGGGAGCCTGCTTCTTCCTCTCTCTCTGCCTGCCTCTCTGACTACTTGTGACCTCAGTCTGTCAAATAAATAAATAAAAATCTTTAAAAAAAAAAAGGTATCTTAAGGAAACTAATAAATTCTAATAGAGAAAAAAATAGAAATACAATTTGTTTTAGGTAAGATAAGTGATGTCTAACTATAATAAGACTTTGTGGGTATTCAGAACATTAAAACATGTAGATGCTGCCAAAAAAAAAAAAAAAGGGAGACACAATCTCAATTGTTCATATATTTTTTATGAAATAAGTCTCTTTATCAGTTTGCTACTTAAAAACCTATCCAGGCCAGCAAACAATCAAATAGTGGATTATACAAAGGGCCTTGTAGTTGAACCTGGATTATGATGATTATCATAAGGGGTGATCATTACAATCACTTAAGTTTATATAAGGCCTTTCTAAGGACTCAAGTAATGATAGAATCACACAGCGTCAAGTGTATTTTAGCCTTAATCTTTCTTTCTATCAGGAAGCTTGTGGCAGTCGTGCCTCTGTTCCGAAGACACCGATGAGGCTAATAACTGCAGAAAAGCACACAGCAAATCAGCAAGAGGGTCATAAATGAAAGTGACATCATCAATATCCTGGTACTTATTCAACCACCAAATGAGCTGATGATCCAGCTCCAATTCCCAGGACTGCATGTCTAATTCATGAAAACTGTCATAAGCAGTATTCCAGTAGACATTTAAATAAAGATATGAAAGACTAATGAAGCCATGAAGAATAGGGTTTGAATGAAAACATATTTTTGGAAAGTTCAAGTATGAGAAACATCCTGATTCAGATCAGGATCCTTGACATTCTTCTTTTTTGGGAACAGAAAGTTGAGGTAATCATTTTTAATCAAGGTCTTAATATTATTCATTAAAAACACTCTGCTGGGTTATTCCACATTCCTTTTCTCATTCAATCTTTCCAATAAACCTGAAGAAGCAAATGCTACCATTTTAATATCATAGTTGAGGAAACTGAGCCCTGGAGTTAACAAAACCCATCCAGTGTTGCACAGTTAATAAACAGCTACTTCAGAGTAGGTCCTGTGCTTGTTTTATGAGACAGCTTTGTAGTCACAAATGCATGGCTAATGTGGGAACTGAGTAGTTAAAATTTACAAGTCTAGAAAATAAGCTTCAAACAGCACAAATATACTGCTTATAGAGCAAGGCAGCCCAGGTACTTAGGGGTTGTGATCAGCAACACACCAGTAGATTGGTCCTTAATCTCCTCCTCCCCCCTGCTGGATATAATTTCTAGCCCTCAGTAAACTTGGCATCTGAAGCAAATGGATGATTCAGCCTTTCTTCATTGCCCCACTGCCACCTACCTTGAACCATATATTGTATTTAGAAACTCAACTAAGAGAAATACTGCTTATTTCTTGGGATGGCGCTCTGGCTTCAAGTTATACCAAACTTGAGATGAATTCAATTTTGGTCCCTAGCATGAGCAAAAGGGTGCTGATAAATTTGAAGGGAAAAAAAAAAAAAGCTTCTGAGCCATTCCTTCTTCTTCTTCTTCTTTTGTAAGTATCTTACCGAAGTTCTTATGTTGAGGCAAAAACTGTGATAGAGCAAAGTATAAAGACTGAGAATCTGGTTCTAGGTCAAATGCTCCCTTTGACAGCTTGTGACCTTGAACAAATACTTCACTTGATGAGAACCCAACTTCTTTCCAAGTGAATGAAAAGGACTGAACTACATGATTTTAAAAAAAAAATCCCATTCAATTCTATTGTTCACACTACAAGTCTATTGCAGGTTTGTTTACAATGAACATTGAAACAAAATGAATATTTTTTAAAAATGTGAAGTAGCAGGACACCCTTTTGAAATGCTGCATGCAACTTTAAATCACAAGTTCCTTTCGACTTGTTACCTCTCAGGAGGTTTAACACAACTTTTTAAACTTGTTTTATCCAGGATTACATAGGACGATGGTTCTTCACAGGCAGTAAGTGATGATCCCATAGAGAATTAAGCCAGTACAATTACTCTCACTGCTCTGTAGATGGGAGGTGTGCTGTTGTTGGAAACAATACAATAATAATAGCAAGAAGAGTTGTAGAGGTGGTGGTAATGATGGTGGTGGCAGCAGGAATTGTGGGGGTGTGGCAGCAGCCACAGCAGATGACTCATAACCACACTTGACCTTCAACTTTTAGTATGAACAGTTACCATGGAAACCAGACAGATTCTACTGTATTCGATTGAGGAAAATCTCACCTTTCCATCAAACTCTATGCCAAATAGACTCTCTATATGTGAATTTGTGTTCTTACCTTTAGAAAAGACAGCTGACAAGAGGTTATCTAACTGAAAGCTTATTAATTTTTCTGTTTCTAAAAGCTTTTCTACAGTGTCTGGATAGCTCAGTTAGTTAAGCAACTGCCATCGGCTCAGGTCATGATCCAGGGGTCCTGAGTTCGAGTCCAACATCAGGCTCCCCCTGCACTGCAGGGAGCCTGCTTCTCCTTCTCCCTCTGCCTGACACTCCCCCTGCTTGTGCTCTCTCTCTCTGTGTCAAATAAATAAATGACAGCTTAAAAAAAAAGACCTATTGTACAAAAATTAAAATAACAATTTCAGAGGGGTACCTGGGTGGCTCAGTGGATTAAGTGTCCAACTCTTGATTTCGGCTCAGGCCATGATCTCAGGATTGTGAGACTGAGCCCCACCTTCAGCTCTGCACTCAGCACAAAGTCTGCTTAAGATTCTCTCTCAACATCTGCCCCTCCCCTTCCTCCACTCCCACTCTCGCTCATGTGCATGCTCTCTCTCCCTCTCAAAATAAATAAATAATTAAAAGAGTTTCGGAGAATATCTAATGACAAAGAAAATGCACCCAATACACTTTTAACTTAATGTATACATGCATATATATTCTAATTATATAAAAAATTACATATATACCAGACAGAGAGTTGTGTAGTATTATATGCACTTTTTCTTCTTCATATTGTTTTATTTAAAATTTTTACAAGAAATTATTACCTTTATCATCAGGAGAAAAAAACAAGCAATGAGTTATAAGAAAATCTGCTTCAGGTTGAATGTGCCATTTCAAGGACATGTCAAGAAAAAAAAAAGAGCAAGATTGCAAAACTCACTGCAGGGAGAACTGGCCTTGTCACCTTGCAATAGGTCCAACAATGGGACATGATACTTGAAGCTGATGTGGACGCAGACAAAAGCTTTCAATAAGGGAGAGGAAAATTGAAGCATATGTTTTCATTATCAGAGCAAACACTACAGAAGACTGTGATAGCAGATGCAGAGAAATATCCCATACCCGGTTTCCATGCTACGTCCTCATATTCCATGGTGTCCTTTTTAGCTCTGTGGATATGTAGGAGCTCTTGTTTCATTATTTCACGTATCACATTTTCAGTGTCCTAGAAACTGGTTTTACAAAGCGTTCCTCAACAAAGATTTTGAGGGAAAGGGAAACTGGTTTGATTTCCCAGTGGGGATATATATTTTTTAACCTACAGGAAATCTTTTACTTCCAGAAATTGTTAAGGCAGCCAGGTGTAATATCAATGGTCCTAACCAAGTTCATCTATCTAGATTTGCAAAGTAATCTCAGGCATGGTAATAAAGCAAAAAACAGCCTGCTGTGTTCCAGCCACGGATATTATGTAAGGCGATGGTGTCCAGACCTGGCCCTCCTATTTCACTGAAGTAAAAAAATGGAAAAATATGAATGAATTTGCACATTACTGAGGAGATGTTGCTCAGGAAGACAGTAATTCAGATCTATATTAGAGTTTTGTACATATTATTCAGGGTTATTGGATTGAAGTTTGCTTTATGGGACATAAGAATTCCCTACACTAGTAGAAAAAGGTAGCTTAAGTTGTCAGCTTATACATAAAGTAGAATACTAGAATGCAACAAAACAAATATTTGGACAACCCCTAAGGAAGAATTATACTCTCCATATAAGGGAATTTTTAAGTCCCCAAACTAAAAGGCCTATTTGTAGAAGCAAGTGAGTACATCATTGTTGAAGATGTCGTCAGATGTAAGTGGCTGTGAAACTACCTCATGGCAAATGCACCGTGCTGTTTCTGCACAGACCTGTCCTGATCAATGGAATTAGGACGTGCGGTAGAAGCAAACCTAGTAAGGAAATTAGATTGAAAAAATGTTCATGTGTTCCTCAACACGTTCAGCATATACATACCATAGAATCCAGTCACTTAACTCCTAAATATTTAATGCAAAGAAATGAAAACATATTTACACAAAGACTTGCACACAAATAAACATAGCAGCTAGTTTTGTAATAGCCAACTAGTGGATACAGCTCAGATATTCATCAGGGGGCTAATATAACCAACCATATGCCCATTCAGTATGATATTATTCAATGATGAAAGGGAATGGAATATTGATACAAGTAACAGCATTTATGGATGTGAAAATAATTATGCTTAGAGAAAGAAGCCAAATAAGAGTACTTACAGTATAATTCTATTTACACAACCTTATAGAAATTACAAAGCAACCTATAGGAACAGAAGTCAAATAGCTGCTCATTTGTGTCTGGGGGAGTGAATGATTAGATTACAGTTTTAGATTTTGATGTATATGTCCCTTATCATTTTTGTGGTGATAGTTTCTGGCCTATATATATTAGTCCATAAAACATACCAAATTGTATGCTTTAATATGCACAGTTTATTAGATTCAACTTTACATCCATTATGCCATCAAAAATTTGCAATTACTTATTCAAATGCCTATCTAGATGTATATTACACAAAGGAGCATTTGTTTTCTTAGCCCAAGACTGTAATTATAAGTGGGACTACGCAACATGAAGTTATTTCAGATGAGTACATGAAAGCAGGAATACTGTAAGTTCATGTTTAATCAATTAATCTTTAAACTACTTTTTTTTACTATTTAATAAAATAGATTTCAACTCATAGTGAGAGGCCACACATTTAATAAAAAATGTTCAATTTTTGTTATCAATGTTAATTTTAAATGTGAAACTGTTACCAAAAATGAGCTTCAGTTAAGGGCTCTAATCCATGGGTCATCACACCAGAGGTGCTTAGAAGTAAGAAAGAGTACACCTTTAGTAAGAATAATGCCAACTGCGGGATTTTCTGTTTGTACATGAATATGAATATGAAAAGACCACTGATGAGAATGACAATATATTCTAGCAGCAATGTGATTTTTCTGTCGCTTAACTGTGTTTATAAAATATCAAACCAAGCCTTAAACTTTTTTTTACTTCATTCAAGGCAACGGTTTTCAAAAAACTTGATAGTAGTTAAATGAAATTATAGGATGCTAATATTAACAATATTAACAATAATACAACAAGGTAATATGAAACTATTTGACTAAATCATAAAGTTATGAAGCAGATGTGCATGTGTGTGTGTGTGTGCATGGTTTGAAGCATGGAGAGTCAGGCCTCTCTCCTGCCCACCTTTAGTTCCCACCAGGAAGTAATTCTACTCAGGCTGACCATCTAACCATCATAGCTTAGGTATCACCACGCTTACCCTCTGGAGAACTTAATCCTTGACATGTAAGCAGAAGTTGACCCATGCTATTTTAGAAAGGTATCATCAAACATCTGTTTAAATATGCAGAATTAAAGATAATTATATACCACTTCCTATTGTATATGACTAATGTGACTATGTATTTAGTTCATATTAAAATATAATAGTAAAGTAATAAAATTGTAATTACAAATGTTCACTGCAATAAATACAGAAGGCATCTACTGTATTTTATCTGCTTTAATGATGTGTCACTTTGTCTTTTATCCAGGTAACCCTCCTTCCATTATTACTTCCTTCTGGATTTATCTAGAAGTAGTCTTAGATGTCATCAGACCCAAACCATGCATGTTGTTTTTGAAAACCACTCAGGCTATCTTAGGTGAATAGTATTAATTTGTCAGCTATTTATTAGACTGAAGTGATACAATAAATAAAGCTAACAATAAAATATACTACATATAAACAAATAATTCTTTTTCTAGAGCCTGACCAAAAAAATCTCAAGCACTCTTCAGTTAAACTATTGTTTTCTTATTTTTCAACTCTCACCTTTTATTATCTTTCTATTTGAAATAGTTTAGTATGCCAATTATTTCCTTTTCCGATATTTTTTCTGTCTTAAAAATCCCTTTTCCCTACAGATCTCATTGCTTGACCAGAAACCAGAAATAAGATGTGTTCTCTAGAAAGGAGACACTGTTCTAAAATTAGTTTTACAATAGGAGAGATTTGGAAACCAAATCCCTGCTATCAGTGGGTCAGGATGAAGTAGTATGCCATATTTTATCTAAGAGAATTAGCTTTGATTTAATTAATCTCAATGACTCTAGGGTATGATGTATGTGTGGGTATCTGTGATGCTATTCTTTTAAAATTTGAAGGTATCAAACATTGCTTTTTATTAACATTCAAAAAGAGAACATTTTTAAATTGAGTTTACATTCAGAAGATATTCATGGATTACTAACTAGGTATGAAATGTAGTATGTTCAAATGTTATGGGACTGTCACTGTCATCAATCATAGGAGGGCATCATCTTTATGAAGCTAATGCAACATAGTTTAAGTTCTGTGTACCTAGTTTAAGTCAAAATTACATGAATATTGAAATATATTATTCACATTCTCCTATCAAGATACATCTTTATTGGGGTGCCTGGGTGGCTCAGTGGGTTAAAGCCTCTGCCTCTGGCTCAGGTCATGATCCTAGGGCTCTAGGATGGAGCCCTGCATCGGGCTCTCTGCTCAGCAGGGAACCTGTTTCCTCCTCTCTCTCTGCCTGCTTCTCTGCCTACTTTGATCTCCATCTTTCAAATGAATAAATAAAATCTTAAAAAGATACATCTTTATTTGCTCAGTGGGAAACTTTTTGGTTTATACAAAATGTCCTGTTTGATTTGTTTTGCTAGACTCCATGAGCTGCCCTGTATTATTTTATCACTAATATTTACAAATTTCTTTAGCTACATACTGAAGTGAACAGTACAGCCAGTGTACCTCAAGATTTTCCAGGACCTTGTAAACAATTTTTTCTTTATTCTTCATGTTGCTTAAGCATCTTTTGACCCTACTAAGGGATTAGACTGTCAAAATACCATTTTTATTTCAGACCTCAACTCTGGACTCTCTGTATAATGGGAAAAAAAATAACTCACATATTATAAATTGAACTTAATAAGTAGTAAGTTCAGTGTTTGGGGTCAAAAAGTCAGGATAACTAGCTTCTGCTTCTTGGTTTTTCTTCATTCATTCACTTTTTATTTAATAAGCATTCATTAAAATGCCAGATAATTGGTAGTTGCTAATTATAGATGACCAATAAAGAACTGATATTGTATCACACAGGTTTCCCCATACAATTGGATAATATCACTTATTCTCTGACTATGAAAAGGTTATTTGGTATTGGTTTCATGTACCATAAAATAAAAATAGCTATCCCTGCCTTCTTCATGTTTTAGATTTTACTCCTTCTTCATCAGGATTTTATTATGGTCAACTCAGTTGATAGATGTGGATTTAACTTTGCATATACATAATGTAAGGCACACTTTTCATTTTTATATGAAGTTAGCTTTTAAAGCTTTATAACTCTTTCTCAGTTCAGGGCACACAGTAGTTTCTCACTAAAACGTTCTTTTTTCCCTCTCTTTCCTAAGATTGAAGTATAGGAGATAAATTAAGACCATGCACAATAGAATGAAAAACATGATGAATTCCAATACTGATACACCACAGATTAGTTATGTGGCACTGAGAAATATATTAAACTTTAATTTTGATGACCTATATTATAAGGTTGCTATAAAAAGAGAGAGTAAGCACTCACATGAACACCAGGCATCATGTCATTCTACCTAATGTCAAGGAATACTACCTACTATGTCTAATTAATAACATTCTTGGAATGACTAAATAAAGAATACTAGACCAGGTGTTAGAAGATTTGTCCTGATTCCATCACTTACTGACTAGGTAATGTTGATTATGTTACTTTAAACTTCTGAAGTCTAGATTCCTCGTCCTGTAAAATGGGATTCATTTCATTATATCTGAAAGGACTGTAAAGTCTCAATGAGTAAGATATATGAAAAATATAAAGGTATGTTATGAATATCAATTGGGGTACAGCTGTAAATATAATTAAGAAACCATTAAGTAGGATCATACTTTTACTTACATTTTGTTTTGTTAGATAATTGAAAACACCCAGACGAATCAACTTTTAAAGAAGTTAAGTTGAACTCAGAGAAAGTGTGAAATAATATTTAAAACCTGAAAGCTTCTGGGATGCCTGGGTGGCTCAGTTGGTTAAGCGGCTGCCTTCGGCTCAGGTCATGATCCCGGCATCCTGGGATCGAGTCCCACATCGGGCTCCTTGCTCAGCAGGGAGCCTGCTTCTCCCTCTGCCTCTGCCTGCCACTCTGTCTGCCTGTGCTCGCTCGCTCTCTCTCTCTGACAAATAAATAAATAAAATCTTTAAAAAAAAAAACCAAACCTGAAAGCTTCTTCTTTTAAAAAGCCATACTAAAGGTAAAAAAGAAGATCAGAAGAGAGAGCAAGAGGGCAGCAGAGATCTGAAACGAGGTGAGATATAGGTTCAAAATAGGAGGAATTGCAAATATTGTAGTTACCTTAATCAAATGGAACTATATAACAGAAGCTGCAAAAATAACCCAGATGAGAAGGCCAATGGCTTTCTACATTTTGTGTTTCTCTCTATGGAGTACATTTCCACAAAAAACTCACTCAGATATCCTATATACATAATGTGACTGGAGATATCATTCAACTGAGGCTAGAGAACCAGATGCTCTACTCACTAAAGGCCTCTCTGACCAACATAGGGGCCCATAATTTATTTTTTTTTTGGAAGATTCAGTAAAATACAATAGTTCAAGAAGTAGAGGTCAACAGTTAAAATTATGTCAGGTTTCTTAATTAAACAAAGATCTTTATTTGTCTCTGGCCTAATTTTGCTAATTCTTAAACAGTGGAAATTAAAAATCAAAAATTTTATTGCTTATAAATCTCTACACTCATTTCAAAACAGTGCTAGTTATAGCTAGATAGAGGGCCTTCTTTCTTTCATACAACCCTCTATGACTTAAAAAAAAAACCGAAAAACCTCTCCAAAGTTCTTTGCTGTGTGTGTGTGTGTGTGTGTGTGTTTGAAGATTTTATTTATTCATTTGAGAGAGAGAGAGAGAGAGAGCACAAGCTGGGGGGAAGGGCAGAGAGAGAGGAAGAAGTAGACTCCCCACTGAAGGAGTCCCACGTGGGACTCAATGCTAGGACCCTGGGATCATGATCGAGCAGAAGGCAGACACTTAACTGAGCCACCCAGGTGCCCCACAAATTTGTAATTTTATTATTTATTTTTATTATTTTTTAAAAAGATATTATATATTTATTTGACAGAGACACAGCAAGAGAGGGAACACAAGCAGGGGGAGTGGGAGAGGGAGAAGAAGACCTCCTGTTGAGCAGGGAGCGGATTCAGGGCTCCATCCCAGGACCCCAGGATCACGTGCTGAGTGGAAGGCCAATGCTTAACTGACTGAGCCACACAGGTGCCCTGCAAATTTGTATTTTTGATGACATGTTTGTAACTTTAGTTCTAGATCCAGAATAATTATTTTAGTTACTATTTATTGAGTAAGTGCTATGGTTTGGGAAACTGATAGTTCACTTTACCTATATTATCTCACTTCATGCCCCAAACCACATTATGACATAACAATTTTTATTTTACAGGTAATATCATCAATTTTAAAGAAGATATACCTTTGATCAATGGTATAATGGTTGCTATAATCTATAATGGCTGAAGAAAAGCTATTTCCATGTGGTCAAATCTTTGTATTTTGCTAAGGCAGAGAAAACAATAGTACATTTATTTATGATAATTCTTTATGTAATTTGTCCATTTGATGATCAAAAGCCTTATTTTCAGGACTGATGGACAATGATTAGACGTCTGGATCTTTATGCATTACTCTCTCTGAATAGAAGCAATTTAATCTTCATTTTTTTCGCAATTTCAAATTCCTGTTCTAAGGGGCCAGGGAAGCCAAAGTTCTCCCAGGCTTTCTGGTCAGATTGTTTGCCTCTGCCCTGTGTGATTTTTCTCCTGCCGACTGAATGAAGGAAATTCTAAAATCTGACAGATTAGGAATGAAATCTTTTGCACCATTTCTTGAGATTCATCTCAGATTTATGGTTGCACACTTAGAGATACCATGATGCAGAAATGTTGGGAAGAAATAAAACTGTATTTTCCCCTTTCTGACTTTAGTGGAGTACAATTTCCATTTATTCACAATGTATTTCCTCACACAATAAGTTCTTCGCGTAGAAGCCTATAAATCTGGAAATATTTATAGGCAAGACTACCCCAACGCCATTTATACCTTGCTGGCATTTTGTTCCAGCTCCTGAGAGCCACTCATATCTCATATGAATGGCTTACAGTATGTACGGACTTAGATTTTCCTCTGTTAAATGAAAGGTTCTTCTTCAACTACAGTACTCTTAGTTTGATTTATCATTAATAACATAAACTTGCTAATGAGTTGAAAGAAAATCTTTGCATGAGCACTCAGAGTTTCCCAACTCTAGGCTTACAGGTTTTACAAGGCAGCTTTAAATTCGGGGAGTGAGAGGTACCCCTCCTTTCCTATTTCCATCAAAATATTCAATATATGTAAATTATAGTATTTTTCATATTACAACAGAGAAGCACAGTTGCTATTCTTGGTGTGGGCACATGTTTGTCAAGCAAAGGGCATTGGCATGGCGAACATTATGCAGCTTTAGGTGGGTCTCAGAGGCATCAGGGCCCAGTCTTGAATCATCTTTGAGAATGTTTAGCTCAGACTAGGATGGAATATCTTGGGTTAAACTCCAGGAAAGAGGCTTTTTCCTAGTAATTTAGTGAAGGACCAGGAGAGTCAGTGGAACAACTTACACAGGAGTTTTGTGGTTCTGAAAAGGGCCTTACTAATAAAATGTATGGATCTTGTAATTGCATGCTAAATAACAACGCTTAAAGTACTTGTAGACCTTCAGGAGAAGGTGAAGTTTTGAGCAGTCACACCTTCTGTGTGCAGGATAAAACCAGTATTCCAGCTAACTCATTGCCTGGCAACACAGAGAGATAATCCAGAAGTTTTAAAGAGAGAGACACTGTTAGTTACTCCTAATACTTCAAATTTTCATACCAAAAGCAGAGAACTAGAAGTGTGTTTTATTTAGTCAAACTCCCTTCTCCTTCTAATCATTTCCAGAGAAATAGAGTAAGAATCAATGAACTCCAAGAAAGAAATTTACATTTTTAGATATATTTCAAGGGTGTGAATAGTCCAAAGGCAAAGCAGAGAAATAAAGATAAAAATCTAGTCTCCAGACATTTTATAACACTCATAATACACCTTAGGAACACAGATACATGCCACAATTTCTATACACTCTTTTTAAAATCATGTAAGCCTAATCTTTAATTCATCAGGCATTGAGCTTCTGTTTTTTTCTTCATCTGTTTGTCCTTTCCTAGAAATAAAATGACCCATTGTTTATTTGTCACTGTTGAACAACAATCCTGAATAGACATTTAAGAAAAATCTAACCTGCTCTGCAAATCCCACAGTGCATGGTTTAAATGAAAATGTGACCAACACGTTTTTTGAACTCCCACGTAAATGACTATAAATTAATATTTTTAACAACTGATTAGAACAATAGTTGACCTCTCAGTATCTTGTATAGTTGATGGACAGTGTCTTCTCTCTTAGATTATGCTTCTTTTTTTGTTTGTTTGTTTTTATTTTAAGGGAATTTGTTATTGTTGCTGCTGGTGGTGATGATGGTAGTTGAAGACAAGAAAGGGTTGACGATATGATAATCTAAGAGCACTTAGAAAATTTTGAGAAAAGGCTTTTATTTGCAGTATACTTTTCTAGGTGGCAACTAGTTTAAATTTTAAAATTTCAGGAATTTGTAAGATTATAAATTCACACTAAAGAATGCTGGTATTGATACAAAGAATAGAAAAGAGATGACTCTATAGAAGTTGAGACTTTTGTTTAAAAGGTGTCCCCACATGGAGCACTGGGTGTGGTGCATAAACAATGAATTTTGGAATGCTGAAAATAAAATAAAATAAAAGGTACCCTCAGTTAAAACAGTTAAAATGTAAAATCAGCACATACTTGCTAGGATCAGAAACATAGGAAAATGCCAATTATGAAGAAAATCTTAAGCCTATGACAAATTTACCTTAGTTTGACTCAAACATACATAAAATAAGATTATAAAGGATGAATTATAGTTAAATACAGATTAAAGTTTTTTTTTTTTTTTCTAGAACTCCATTGAATTGATTTTGTAGCCCTTCGGAAACCATTCATTTATTTCATAGTGATATAATGTCTAAAGAAAATATGTCAGACATTGGAGGAGTTGTTCTAAAACTGGATTTAGGGAGTCACACACAAAAAACATCATCTATAGTCAACCGTTCCCATTCAAGTACTGCCTAGAAGTTGACAGAATCATTTCTGTATTTTAAGACAGATGTTTCCTTTTAGAGACCATGGATGTCCTATATAATCAATATAATCCAGATATAATCAACTGTTTTTAATGTGATTCTCTTTTCATAAAACAATCTTCTGATAATTTGGTTTCCTGTGTGATTTTCCTATGATTGGAAAACATATAGGTGAAATGTGAATTGTTAAGTCTCCTTAATTTACATCTCTTTTTTTTTTTAAAGATTTTATTTATTTATTTGACAGATCACAAGTAGGCAGAGAGGCAGGCAGAGAGAGAGAGAGAGAGGAGGAAGCAGGCTCCCTGCCGAGCAGAGAGCCCATGCAGGGCTCGATCCCAGGACCCTGGGATCATGACCTGAGCCGAAGGCAGAGGCTTTAACCCACTGAGCCACCCAGGCACCCCAACCTTAATTTACATTTCTTATTATAAATTAAAATATACGATCATGGTTTATATCCTTTACTTCCTTTTTTTATATTCTTTATTTTCCAAGAAATTCCTCAGCCAAAGCAATGTCTAACAATGGATGAACAAAGATGATTTATTTTTCTGAATGTACAAAATTCTGGCTCTTGAAAAAATTTCAACCACACAACCTCCTTCTTGACAATGTTGTGAAATTGCCCTGTGATTTCTTTCAGATATATGTAAACTACAGTATAGGAGATAAGTTATTTTTTAATAATACAGTATATTGAACATCTTGTTGTCTGGGTACTTACCTCTCCCTACCAAAGCCTGTCAGGGCTTATTTAGAATTGTGCTCGATTTAACAAATGTCATATATACAATCTAACAACCCCTGAATGGTTATCAGTTTTTTAGACTATTGAGAGTGTGGAGGAAAAATATATGTTTCTTATCGATTACATACAGTTATTGGTAGCATTATCTCCATATTACAGGATCCCAAGAAGCTGAAAATTGAGAGTTTATCCCATCTTATTTTTCTAAGAACTGGCAGAGTTAGTTTTGAGGCAGGATTTATACAAGATCTTTCTGACTCCAACATGGAACTCTTTTTATGACACTAAACAGTAAAGGCAACAACCATAAAATGATACATTTCAAATACATTTTGAGGATTACGGATCTGACAACAATGTGTAACACTTGTTTTTTTGTACTATTTCCCCACTCAGTTCTAATTCTATAGATACTACTGACAGGAATTGTTTAGGGGAAAAAAAGAATAATATAAAAATAATAAAGGAAACTAGTGTATGGAAAGAAAAAGTGAGTTGCAGGGAAGGGAAAGTTAGGCTTTTTTTTTTTTTTTAAGATGGTGAAGCCATCTTGCAATCTTAACACAGAAAGTCAAATGAAGCAATAAAACTATCTAAATTTCTGGTAATGTAATACTTTTTTTTATACTTTTTTATACTTTTATTTAAACATAAATGCTCATTTTTCCCTCCTAGAATATGTCACCAACAGCATTACAGAATTAAGTGTTTAAAATATAAGTCCTTTAACAGATGTATGCTATCCCAAAAACTGGTATATGTATGCATTATTGATTGAAATTTACTTACAGTATCAAAAACTATGGAGTTATTTTAGTGTTTCTTAAACTTGATATTAACATTTGAAGCATTAACCGCTGAAATACAAGGGAAGGTATACATTTTTCATCAAAAACACTTTAAATTTTGTTCAGAGAGCTAACTGGTCTATATATATGTAAACATATATATCTATGTATCATCTATATCTATATATTTGTTGTTGGTGTTAAGTAGGCTCTACACCCAATGTGGAGCTCAGACTCACGACCTAGAGATCAAGAGTCACATGCTCTACAGACTGAGCCAGCCAGACGCCCCTGACATGTCCATATTTTTCTTTGCTTGTTTATTTGTTTTTGAAAAGTTGAAATAGGCCCCAAGAAAAGAACTTACAGCACTGATAAAACTGTCGCCTTTTGATTTGGTAGTCAAATATATCATCCCTCTGTCTATTAAGCACAGTAGTTCTGTCACAAATTTGTTTCTACTTATAATTAATTAAGCAAAACTAAAATGTTTAAAGCTACTACAAATCAAATTCAATTTAAATGCCTACAATAACTTAAACAAAGATAAATGGCTTCCTTATGCTTCATTACTTCCCTTAATTCCTTTTAAAACACCTCCATAGGAAAAGTTCTAGGATAGGAAAGGAAACGTTGACCACTGGGATCCCAAAAACTACCAAACAAATAACTTAACCCCCAGGTGGTTCCAGAACCCGGTCTTTCCATTTACTCTATTTCCTTTGTCACCTCAACATTTTGATGTGAATTTTTAAAATACATATGGTACAATTGTTACCATCTGATTTATCTTGAACTTTAAACCATATGTCAGTTCTAATGTAGAAATGTAATCTTGATGGAGGTGTCTAATTTAAAAGATGGTTAAATTGTAAATTAATTACGTACAAGTTTAAAATATGTCTTACAGTATGTTCCTAGATTGTACTGGTTTACCCCAACATTTGGATGCATATAAAATAATTCTAGACCCTGATAAAAATCCTATTTTTAAGGCAATTTATTTTTGTTATTTCATGATTTCACCGCATTTTACTGCATTACTGTGGCTTCTTAAAATACAACTTCTGTAAAAGTTCTTCTTACATTTTGCCCATAGAGCTTATGCAAAGTGGAATTTATTACAACAAGGCCACACAATTTTTAAAAATTAAGATCATATCACACTAATGTTTATGCCTTATTTCCATGGTTATGCAAGAAAATATTTTTTCCATTAATTATACAACTTATATAGGATTTATTTATTTATTAATTTCATATTTTTTGTTTTTTTATCCAGTTAAACAAAATAGAATACAATCCTGAATTCTGAAAATATTGAAATTTATTTTTTCCTTTAGCCTAGAATATCATGAAAAAGAAAATATGCTGTTGGCTTGTTGGCTTTTAATTTAATTATTTAATAATCAAATAACTTAGCAACTAAAAACTACAGTGAACAATATACACAGGGAAGTCTCACTACTACTACTGACACATTCCTACTCTCCCTCACATGCATACTTTAGTGAATTTTATTGCTTAGTTTATTTTTCTAGTATTTCTTTTAGGAAATGCAAGAAAATGTATATATGTAGCATTTCCTCACTTCTTGACCAGAAGGTAGTTATACACACTGGTTTCTTCCTTGCTTTTTAAACTTACTAATATATCCTTGTGAACAACACATATCAGTCCTTACGTATTGTCTTCATTTATAAAGGAAAACCTCTCTACTATGCAGTATGTACTGGTCATTAACAGGAATAAAACCATAGCTTTTTAGGTTCCTATCTGCAGTGTGTCCATAAGCTTTACAAAATCTAACATCTGTAGCTGAATTATTTCATCCATGTTGTTGCAAATGGCAAGACTGCATCCTTTTTTATAGTTGAGTAATATCCCATTGTACACATATACCACATATTCTTTATCCATTCATCTGTAGATGGAAAGTTGGGTCACTTCCATATCTTGGCTATTATAAATACTATTTCAACAAGACAAAGAGTACATAATTTCACTCATATGTGGAATTTAAGAAACAACAAAATGAACAAAGAAAAAAGAGACAAACAAAACAATAGATTGTTAAATATAGAGAACAAACTGGTGGTTGCCACAGGGGAGGTGGGTGAGGGGATGGGTGAATTAGGTGAAGGTAATTAAAGGTACATTAATCACAATGAGCACTGAGTAATATATAGAATTGTTGAATCGGGGCATCTGTGTGGCACAGTCGATTAAGTGACTAACTCTTGGTTTGGCTCAGGTTGTGATCTCAGGGTCATGATCTCAGGGTAGTGAAATTGAGCCTCCCATCAGGCTCTGCACTTAGCAGAGTCTGCTTAAGTTCCTCTCACCTTCTGCCCCTCCCCCCAGCACTCTTTTCTAAAATAAATAAATAAATCTTTTAAAAAACTGTAGAATCATTATGTTGTACACCTAAAACTAATACCACACTATGTTAACTATTCTTGAATTTAAAAAAAATCTAACATCTGTAACTTCTGTTCTACAGCTCTAGCACTTGGCTTCTCCTTCAAAGGCCATTTTCACACAAAGACAAGGAGGAATATAGATTAGCACCACACTGTGTAAAGCTAAATAAGGGCGGAATTGGGAAAGCCCACAGATATGGAAGCAACAGAGCAGACATGACCCTGAAGCTGCCATTATGCCACAGGGAGGTCTGCTTTGGCTGGGTGGGCATAGTTGCCTTGCACACACCACTAAAAGGGTTCCAGGAAAGAAACCCTGTTCCTGAATTGTCTCTATATACTATTTACAGAGCTTTCAAATAACTGAAAATAGGTACTTCTTGGTGAAGGAAATGGTCTGGTCTTGTAGAAAGAGGTAAGTAACCCCTGGATCTCAGTGGCTCTTATCAGCAGGTTTGTTTTTTTTTTCATTGTGCTAACTCAGATCTCCTGAGCCAGTTTATTGCTGAACTATTAAAAGGGGGGAGGGAATGAGCCTTCACAGCCATCTGAATTAATCTCTCTTCATGAAGTGTTTTTATTTTTTCATAAGCATTGCTGCTTAATCATAGATATGTAAAGAAATAGGGAGTCAAAATGACATGTGGATGCTGCATTATCAGCTAAATTCACTCACTAAGTAGTTCTTTCTTGTATCTCAACCTTAAGAGATTCAAACGTGAGTCTTAGTAAAATTCAAAATACTGGCCCTTCCAGGTCATCTGCAAACACTTGAAGTCAGTTAAACCAGGAGAAGCAATAGTCTCTATTGAATAAAATGAAGAAGTATAAGTCCCAAATAATAAAAGGAATTAGGCTCACTTCAGAAGAATATCATATCTGATTTACACTGAATAGTAAGCACTCTAATTGAAAGAAAGGACACCAAAGTTTCATGTAGGTGTTTATTTAGTCTCTCCCACTCTCCTAACACCTCTTAGAAACTAATGGAATATTAGCTGTAGTATAGTCATGGAGAAAATTATAGATACCAGGATAAGACAAAGAGCACACAGTTAATAGATTATATTAAAATTGTTTTTAACCAGTGCACAGAAAAATATTGGTGCTTAGGAAATGGATGGAGGCAGAAGCAGTAAAGGATAGTATTCTGGAAGTAATGTCACAGCTTTTCCTTTAGAATTCACAGATTTTGACAGAATGGAAAGTCAATAAGCTATGCTATTTTTCTAAGAATATAAATCCTCTTCTAAAGAGAGTTATTGTTGGAAGTTAGAATGTTGTTGTTGTTGCTTTGTGTTTTAATTATTATTGTTTGCATCTCCCTTGTTAATATTTGGTATGGGAAAAAGTGCCATTACCAGAAATGAGTTTATACCACTAACCTTAAAAATAGAAAGGAATAGGAGCACTGGGTGGCACAGTTAGTCAAGCATCTGACTCTTGATTTTGGCTCAGGTCATGATCTCATGGTTGTGAGATCAAGCCCTGCATCAAGCTCCACACTCAGCATGAAGTCTGCTGGAAATTCCCTTTGCCCTTTGCCCCACCCCCTCCTTCCTCTCTCTCTCTCTAAAACAAATAAATAAATCTTTAAAGAAACAGAAAGTAATAGTTCTCACCTAAATACTAAGAAATTATATCTATAGTATTGCACTAGGAATATTATGATTCAAGGATGATCATTTTACAAAATATAATTAAATAATACTATTCATTAAAAACTTACATTATTAGATTTTTAAAGTACAACTATAATTCATGTTCTTTGTAACAAGTGAGATTTTACAAACTTGAAGAGTTACTATTTTTACCACTTGTCCCCTTTTCCCAGCCGATGTAATCAGCATGTAACATAGCTTTCTCATTTTATCCAGGTGTTTTATGTACATGTAATAGCACATCTCTCTCTGTAGAAAACAGATTTAGCTCTCATTCCTTTTAAAGTTCACATTATGGTCCATACAATGATGGTACCATGGTATTTCAGACTCAGCCTCCTGAAGGATATTCAGGTTTTCAGTTTCATTTTGTTACTTTGCTGACTTATTTAACACGAGAAAAAAAATATCTTTTAATGTTAGTTTTTATTTTTATAAAGTATATTCAAAAATGAAATTCTCAGCAAATCCAACAATATCTTAAAAAAAAGTCACTCAACACGCTCAAGTGGGATTTATTCCCAGGATTTAGGTGGCTCAATATTTATAAATCAATTAAGATGATATCATCAATAAGAGAAAGGATAAAAACCATATGATCATTTCAATAGATTCAGAAAAAAGCACTTGATGAAGTACAATATCCCCTCATGATAAAAACCCTTAATGAAATAGGTTTGGAGGAACATATCTCAACACAGTAAAGGCCATATATAAAAAACTCACAGCTAACATCATCCTTAATGGGGAAAAACTGAGAGCTTTTCCCTAAGGTCAGGAAGAAGATAAGAATATCTACTCTCACCATTCAACATAGTACTACCAATTCTAGCCACAACAATCATACAAGAAAACGGAATTAAAAATGCATTCAAATTGGTAAAGAAGAAGTAAAACTTTCACTATTTGCACATGACATGTTAGTATATATAGAAATCCTAAAGACTCCACCAAAAAACTGCTAAAGCTGATAAATGAATTCAGTAAAGTAGCAGCATAAAAATCAATGTAGAGGGGCACCTGGGTGGCTCAGTGGTTTAAAGCCTCTGCCTTTGGCTTGGGTCATGGTCTCAGGGTCCTGAGATCGAGCTCCACATCGGGCTCTCTGCTCCTTGGGGAGCCTGCTTCCTCCTCTCTCTCTACCTGCCTCTCCACCTACTTGTAATCTCTGTCTGTCAAATAAATAAATAAAATCTTAAAAAAAAAAATCAATGTAGAGAAATCTGTTGCATTTCTATACACTAATAATGAAGAAGCAGAAGAAGAAATTATGAGAACTGTCTCATTTACAACTGCACCAAAAAGAGTAAAATACCTAGGAATAAACCTATACTTAGAAAGACCTATACTTAGAAAGAAATTAAGAATGATACAAATACATGGAAAGATATTCCATGTGTAATGATTGGAAAAAAATAAATATTGCTAAAATGTCCATACTACTCAAAGCAATCTACACACTTAATGTAATCCCTATCAAAATACCAACAACAGTTTTCACAGAACTTGAACAAATTATCCTTAAAGTTTTTATGAAACCACAAAAGACTCTGAATAGCTAAAGAAATCTTGAAATAGAAAAACAAAGCTAGAGGTATCATAATTCCAGGTTTCAAGTTATATTTCAAAGCTATAGTAATCAAAAACAGTATGGTGCTGGCACAAAAATAGAGACAGGTCTCCCGAAACAACGGAAACAAAATTAAAAATAAACTACTGGGACTACATCAAAATAAAAGTCTTAAGGAAATAATCAACAAAAAGAACTTGCACAACTCAAGGCTTAAAAAACAAATAATCAAATTAAAGTGCTCACAGAAGACAAGAGCAGACATTTCTCCAAAGACATACAAAGGACCAAGAGACACATGAAAAGATATTCACCATAATTGATTAACCAGGAAAATGCAAATCAAAACTACAATGAGATATCACCTCAAACCTGTTAGAATGGCTAAAATAAAAAACATAAGAAACAACAGATATTGGCGAGGATGTGGAGAAAAACGAATTCTCATGTCCTGTTGGTAGGAATGCAAACTGGTGCAGCCACTGTGGAAAACAGTGTGGAGGATCCTCAAAGAGTTAAAAATAGAACTACCCTATGATCCAGTAATAACACTACTGGGTATTTACTCCAAAAATACAAAAACACTAAGGCAAGAATTCATTCACCCCTATGTTTATTGCAGCATTATATACAAGTGTCCATTGACAGATTGAATAGATAAAGAAGGTATGGTCTATCTATACAATAGAATATTATTCAGTTATTAAAAACAGAATGAAATCTTGCTATTTGCAACAACATGGATGTAGCTAAAGAGTAAGCCAAATAAGCCAGTCAGAGGAAGAAAATACCATATGATGTCAGTCATATGTGGGATTTAAGAAACAAAACAAATGAACAAAGGGAAAAAACAAAACAAAACAGAGACAAACCAAGAAACAGACTCCTAACTATAGAGAACAAACTAATGGTTACCAAAAGGAAGGTGGGAGGAAGGATGGATGAAATAGGTGAAGCGGATTAAGAGTACAGTCATGATGATAAGCACTGAGTAATGTATAAAATTGGTGAATCAGTGCATTGTACCCCTGAAACTAAAATATAACACTGTTATGTTGATTGTATTGGAATAAAAATAAAAATAAACATTTTTAAAAAGTGGAATTCTGAGTTAAATTTTAATTTAAATAGACAATGCTGGTTTATTTTCAATAAAAATCTATATTTACATATAGTCAGTCAGGAACAGGATACTGTCACTTTCTCCCCATTTTTGTTCAACTAAGTCATGATACAATGCAACCCATTCTTGTTTTATTCATAATCCCTGATCATAAATGAAGTGCCAAGTCATATCTTTATTGTCCCAAAGTTTTTCCTATCTATAAAAAACTAATTTTCTAGTGAGTTGTTTGTTTTTCTTATTCTTTTTAAGAGCTCTTCATTTTTTAAGGATATTAATGCCTTCTCATTTATAATGAAAACATTTTTTCTAGACAAGATTTTGCCCTCTGTTTATGGCATATTGTGGCCTATACTTTTTATTTATATTTTTGTATAATCAAACACATCTAATTTTTCTTGTCTCCTATTTTCCTGCCTTAGTTAAGAGAGGCTCCCAACAATATGTTACACAAATAGTACCTCCTTGTTTTACATATAAGTTAAAAATTAATCCAATAAGTTAAAAATTAATAGCCTTGAACAACATGGGGGTTAGGGCACTGAAAATCCATATATAACTTTTGACTCCCCCAAAACTTAACTACCAATAGCCTGTTGTTGACCAGAAGGTTTAGTGATAACATAAACAGGTGATTAACACATGTTCTGTATGTTATATGTATTATATACTGTATTTTTACAATGAAGTAAACTAGAGAAAACAACATTATTAAGAAAATCATAAAGAAGAAAAAATATATTTACAGTGTTGTACTGTATTTATTGAAAAAAAAATCCATATATAAGTGGACCTGCACAGTTTAAATTCATGTTGTTCAAGGGCTGACTATATATGTAAATGTACTTTTGGATTTTTAAAAAAAAATTTTTAAATTTATTTATTTGTCAGAGAGAGAGAGAGAGCAAGCACAGGCAGACAGAGTGGCAGGCAGAGGCAGAGGGGAAGCAGGCTCCCCGCCGAGCAAGGAGCACGATGTGGGACTCGATCCCAGGATGCTGGGATCATGACCTGAGCCGAAGGCAGCCGCTAACCAACTGAGCCACCCAGGCATCCCTGTACTTTTAGATTTTTAATCCATTTAAAAATTGTTTTAATATGATGAAAAGTCACTCTCAGTTTTGTTCTTGCTTTCTTTGTAAACATCCAGTTAGGCTAGCCACATTTATTAACTAGTCACTTTATCTACTAAATTAAATCAAATTATTTTTGGAATTATTATATAATCCTGTGTTTCCCTCCTTTAATTTGTTTTTATAAAGTATGCTACTAGTTTTTCCTAATATACAACCATCCTCACACTTTTGAAATAAAGTATACTAGATGACTAATAATATTCTTATTTCAGTGTTAAATTTTATAATTTACTTTTACTTTATTTATAATGTTGGCATCTTTAGTAGTAAGGGAAACTGGTTTATAGTTTTCATTTTTACACATCTTTCACAAGATATTAAGTTTATTTATAAAATAAAATGAATTGATTATTTTCTATTCTCATAGTCCTGCACTTTATAACCTATTTTACCTAATGTTAAAAACACAAAAATAGATCTCTGGGCAAGATGGCGGAGAAGTAGCAGCTGAGACGACATCAGGTAGCAGGAGATCAGCTAGATAGCTTATCAAAACATTGCGAACACCTACAAATCCAACGGGAGATTGAAGAGAGGAAGAACAGCAATTCTGGAAACAGGAAATCAACCACTTTCTGAAAGGTAGGACCGGCGGAGAAGTGAATTGAAAGCGACGGGAGGATAGACC